>PVJA010016721.1:0-42987 GCA_004027025.1 Myocastor coypus
TGGAATCTGGACTTTCTCAGATGTCAAATAGATGGAAAATTATGGGTTGGAAATTGTGCACTGACATTATTACTTTGGTTGAGGGGTCATTTTGACTAATGCAGACTTTACATCCTAAGAGCCAGTGTTATAATGTCTAGACAGCCCCTTAAATGAAAGGGCACAGACTGATAAACATGAGGATAAATTGGTTTAGGGACATAAATTTCCAACCATATAAGGACTAAAATACAACTTGTCCTTTATGGATGATGAGGTTTTCTTTACTTGGTCAGTGTCACTTACTTGTAGGTTTACATATTTTCTTTTTTTGTTGTACTCTGAAAGGCCTGAGAAACTGTGCTACTGCTCCTTCTAATCTCCTAATTTTACATGAGATTAGACAGCCTTTGGCCATAAAGTGTTGGTAGGTGTCCCTCCAAGCCACGCTCACTTCCAGTGTGACCTTACTAACTCTTGTAGATAAAAGAGGCTACTTTCTTAAAAATCCTCCACAATATGGTTTACAGTTATTTTAACATACATTTACTTGGAGAAAACATGAATTATATTATAATCTTTTTAAAACAGCATTTCCTACTATACATTCTATAACATATCTCATTGCTATGATATATATATATATATATATATATATATATTTCATTGCTATATATATAATGTATTGCTCAATGCATAGCCTTTAGGTAAATGAATGATTATATATTTTTTTCAATGTATTTTGAGTGATCTGGCATAGAAATTTATATGTAAAGACTATTTTGAAAGTGAATTTTATATTTCTAAATGAAACCAGTATATTCCTAATGGCCTATCATTTCAGAGTTTTAGTACTTAGCAACCATTTAATGTATGGATTATTGACCTATTCACTCATATTGCAGATGCTTTGAGCTATTCAACTCTGCCAAGAGAAATCTGTCTTATGGAGTTAAAGATAAATGATGTAGTATTATTTAGTGCTAGCTATTGTGGAGGACTGTGATGTTAATTGACAGTTCAGCAGATTAAGAGCTCACTGGATGAATTATTTCCCTCATGTATGGATTATAGAGAATTAATGTACCTCTAAAGTGGCCCAAATCAAATAAAATGAACTTCGGCTGTGTATCAAGCATTGTCTGGATGTTAGAGTGAAGGTAAAGCGGAGGGGGAAGCCAGTGGCCACCACAATAAGAAGCATGCCATAGAAGTATGAAGGTCCAACGGGGAATGTTTGCTGTGAAGACAGGCTCACTTTACAAGAGCAGATCAAACACAGGTTGTGGGAATGGTGAGACAGGTCAGCAGACTATGTGCCTGCTTAGGCAAGCCCAGGGATTGGATTCAATTTCCGGCACCACAGGCTGGGCTGGCCCTGGCCCTGAGAGCGCTGAGCAGGCCCCATGGTGGCACATGCCTGTAATCCTAGTCCTGGGAAGGCTGAAAACAGGAGGATTACTATGAGTCTGAGCTGTGTACTGAGACCCTGTAGCAAATACACTAAAAAAACAAAAACAAAACAATAAAAAAACAAAGCAAAGGGCTGGGATAATAGCTCCGTTCTAAAGTGCCTGCCTGAGAAGCACAAGGTCCTAAGTTTTATTCCCAGTACAAACAAACAAACAAACAAACACATTAAAAATAGAGTGTGTTGAAATTTAAAAATATTAGAATGAAGAAAAACATTGTCATTAATCCCCCTAAGTATAATTTTCCTTATTAGGAACACATTGATCTTAATATTTTTGCCATTTTCTGAAGGAATTCTAGAAGTTCTTATTCATGAGTGTCTTTACTAGGCCTGATGCAAAAATATACTGACTGCTGCTGCTGAGTACCACCCTGCAGAAAGGTGGGCTCATAAGCTATTCTGCTGTGCCCCTGTCCACCTTATTTACCAGATCTGCTGTCATGTGAATTTTGGCTCTTCTCCTAGAGTCAAAATAACTACCTGAAGGTTGATGGTTTGAATTGATTTACAGCATTCAGGTAGGCCTGACAGAGCAGCTGAAGATACCCACAAAAAGTCACTTCCAGAACTGCTTCAGGCTCCTTTCAGAAAGTGGGAGGAGGGCTGGCCACATAGCTGAGTACCAGCAGGACTAAAGGGCCTGCTTAGGCAGATGCAGGGATTGAGGTTGGATCCCTGGCATGCTGTGCCAGCCCCACCCCACGGTGCACTGAGATGGTGACTGAGACCGGGCATGGTGGTGCCTGTAACCCCAGCTCTTGGGAGACTGCAAATATGGGATCACTATGAGTCCAATCTACATAGTGAGACCCTGTATACCTTGTACTAATTATAATTAAAAAATAAAGAAAGTAGGGAGAATGATGAAATAAGTGTTTGACATTAGAGGGGCTATTCTGAAGGGAGTTAAGGACTACCTGGTACTGTAACACATTTTGAAAAAATGTAAACATTGCATGTATTTTTAGTCACACCCTATGTGTCAGTGGTGTACTATTAAGAAATAGTAACTTTGTTACCCTTAAGAATTTCTAAATCCCAGTACTTGGGAGGCTGAAGCAGGAGAATCAGTATGAGTTTGAGACTGGCCTGGGCTACAAAAGTAAGTTCAATGCCAGCTTGAACTACATAACAAGACCCTGTCACAAAAAAAAAAAAAAAAAAAAAAAAAAAAAAAAAAAAAAAAAAAAAAAAAAAAAAAAAAAAAAAAAAAAAAAAAAAAAAAGAAAAGAAAAGAAAAGGAAAAAGAAAAAAAATTCTAAAACAGGTATGCCCTGGAGTGTTTGCATAGACACACTCAACTGTACTGTAAGGACATCTCACTAAATGTTACTGCTTATGAAACATGAAATTTAAAAAACTCATTAAAAACATTTAAATGATTAAAACCTGTATGAGTAGCAGTCACACTCACAAGGCTAATACTGGCCACAATTAAACAACAACAAAAAATAAATTTGCCAAATATCGTTCTATGTGTGTTTTTTCTTGTGTAATAATTCCAGGTCTAATAGAGGATTTCTTGGAAGAGAGGGTTCTGTCAATTCATGTGAGGACATCTGTAACGGTTAAGAATTCTTGGCATTATTATCAAACAGACTGTTTTTTGAATCTTTGTGTTTTTGGTTACTGTCAGTATGCAGCGGGGCAAGTCGGTTACTCTCTCAGTAGCTTCCTTCCTCTTGAAACGGGGTCTGATAATTGGACAGCATGTTCCTCGCATTCCTGCAGGCTTTAACAAGTAGTAGTAATCATGCAATATTTTTTTCAGGTTTGTGTGCTTGCCGTGGCTGTCAAAATCAAACAATACCACTTTGTATGTCAGAGAAAATGTGTGAAGTAAGACTGTACTGCTAAACATCAGTAGGAACTTTAAAGACAAAATGGACTTGAGGGGCAGCTTGGAAGTGGGCCGAGAGGACCAAGATTCCTTCAGTCTGGAGGGCAACTTGGTGAAGACGGAAGCTGGAGCCTCAAGGCTGATAATGCCGAAAAGCAAGATGACTGCTGTAGCATCTGCATTCAGCTAGAAACACTGCTTGTTGCCTCATTTGGGATGAGAACAGCATTGCTAGAAAACATACAGTAGGATGGTCTGTTGCTCACACTGCCTAGAAAAATAACTACAGGGCCTGGGGATCGAGCTCAGCAGTAGCGTGCCTGCCTCGCAAACTGGAAGCCCTGGGTTTGGTCCTCAGCACCAAATCCTAAACGTAGACCTCAGCTAATAAATGACTACAACTGGATTTTAGCTCCTGGAGAACAATACTGGGCAGAAAGAGTGATGTAATTGCACTGAGGAGAGCTGACATGAAATTTCTGAAAAAAAGTAAGGACTGCTCTGCAAATATATCATGTTTTGTTCTCTTTCTTTTTAGAAATTTCTATTTCTGTCTTAGAAGTGGACTGGGGAAGAGAGGTTTCGGGGCTGTGGAGCTGTAAGCATGTCTCTACGGAAGGTGGTTTTCCTGGCTCTTTGGCCTTCCTGACTGTCCCTGAAACTTACTGTGTGGTCACTGGTCATACAAATGCATGTCATGTACAAGGTAGAGTGAAGAGAGACTTAATGTTTCCTACTAATGCATTTATTTACATAAAATGAAACTGCTTGATAAATACAAATAAATTTTGGAGAGTCGACGGAATGATAAAAAGCAAGCCTTTCTTTTCTGCGTAAGGTATCCTTTGTGTTAGACAGAGAAACCCACACAGGGATTGGGGCTTCTTTGCCCACAAAAGCCAGAGCTGCTGGATCCGGGTTGGCTCTAAGATTTCACACCTGGCTGGTGTCAGCTCGCACGCACTTTCCATTTGGCAGGGTAGCGTCGTGATTCATTGCCTGTAGCCTGCCCCAGGAAGGATGTTTAATGAGGTTGGAAGTTTTATTTAAATTTCTTTTTTTTTTTTTTTTTTTTTTTCAAAATCCTTTTTATTCCATGAAGATGAAAGTCAAGAGTTCCCAGATAAGCCTGGCTGGCATGCGTTCCGCTGTTGTGCAGTTTAAGAAGGCCACGTGCATGTGGGTGGACGCACAGAGGCTGGGTCTGACTTCACTAGGTGGGTCTATGCTGGGAGAGGCTTCCTGGGCAGGTAGCAATTTAGCTCAGGCATGTAGAGGGCTGATTTCTTCGGGTGGGCGGGTCCACTGTGTCCTTGGTGTGCCCGTCTCTTTTCCGTTAGTGCTGATGTGAAGGGCAGGCTCGCGGAATCACGTGTGTCCACACAGGCGTGTTTGTGAAAAGGAAAAGCTGGAGACACTGGAAAGAATGAACGGGCGTGGGGAGGAAGACCTCCTGGAATGGCGGCAGGCATTTCTACTCCTGGCTTTAGAGGTGGAAGAGGGAGAGTTTGTAGGACTCTGGAATACCAAGCCTGTGCCAGGTAACATTTCCCCTGACTCTCAGGTATGGGGCACACACAGATTTTCACACTGCCTGAAAAACGGGAAGCAGAGGACCATCAAGAAGATGTCGCAGAACAGTGGCTCGCCTCGAAGCAGAGCAGAAAAGGAAAGTTGCGTGGCTCCGTGAGCATGGGAGGGGAGCACTGCAGCAGGAAGCCTCTGTCCTTTGCGCTGAAGCAGTGACTCTTCCCTAGCCCCAGAGAGCACAGGAATTCCAAGTTTGGGGCTATGAGATAGTACACCCCAGTTGTAGCCCGTAACGAAGCACTGTATAGAGATGCTCTTCTTTCGAACAAACTAGTCATCTTGAAACAGGAAGAATAGGCAGAGTCTGAAATCAAATTTTAGGATTTAATGACTTGGGTTTCCTTGTAGTTAAACTGTTAGCTCTGATTGCATTTCTCAGGTACTGTACTTTGGCTTCCACCTTGATTTTTACCAGATTAATTAATTACATTCAATGAATGTTGATTGAGTTAGTTAGCTTCTCTGTAGCTGAAATAGTCTTCAGATTATGAGAGTAATTAGGGCCAATGTTATCTTATCATGCCAGCCTTATACACCTGGTGAATGTTTCTGACGTATGGTACCAGCCGTCTGCATTAGAGACACCTGTGCTGTCTGCAGAAATGCATATTTCTAGCTTCCACTCCAGTCTGTCCGATTAGAGTTTATTGCACACACATATACACACACACATGCTCAGAAGGGTCTTATAAAGTTCAGTATTTGAAGACCACTGCCTTTCGTAATACTTTTCAATTTTCAACTTGAGATGAGCAAAATGGTTAGAGGTTGTTATTCTTCTATACATACCTTTTGTGGTAACTAAGACATTAGATTACCTTGAACAGCTCTTCTTTTTAATTTTTAGAATTTATTTTTAAAGAGAATGAAAATAGTTGAACAGTTCTTTAAAATTTAAAAAATATAGGTGCCTGGCAGGATGGTTCAGTAGTCTAAAGCACCTGCTTGGGAAAGCTTGTGCGACTTCAGGGACCGCGGTTCAATCCCCAGCACCACATGCTGCGCCAGCCCTGCCCTCGCGGTGGGCTGAGCCGGCCATAAAAATGACTGAATAAACAAACAAACGTTCTGAAACAAGAAAAAAATAAATAAAATTAAAAAAATATAGTTGTCATTACTTACAGTTTAGTATCTCAGTCTCAAGCAAAAAACCTTGATGCTTCAAAGGATGATGATATTTGTCTGAGAAGACTAAAGGATGGCGGGGCCCGGCGGGATGGCTCAGTGGTCTAAAGCGCCTGCTTGGGGAAGCTTGAGCGGCTTCAGGGACCGCGGTTCAATCCCCGGAACATGCTGCGCCAGCCCTGCTGTCAGGGCGGGCTGAGCCGGCCATAAAAAATGAGTGAATAAACAAACAAATGTTCTGAAACAAGAATAAATAAATAAAATTTAAAAAAAAAGACTAAAGGATGGCAGAGGAATTCACATGCCACCATAAACTATGACTATATTCAGAAAAGACTGAGAGCCAGTGAGATAGCTCAGCAGACTAAGCACCTGCTTAGGCAGGTTCAGGGTCCAGGGTTAGATCTCTGTTACCGCATGCCCCACCAGTCCTGCCTCCAGGCATGCTGAGCCAGCCACGGAGATGGGGAGGGGGGCACATACTAGGGAGGCTGAAAACAAGAGGATCACTGATCACTACGAGTCTGAGTTGTATAGTAGTGAAACCCTGTATCACATACATAAAACAAGAAAAATGAAGAAGAAGAAGAAAGAAAGAAAGAAAGAAAGAAAGAAAGAAAGAAAGAAAGAAAGAAAGAAAGAAAGAAAGAAAGAAAAGATTGTGGCAAGAAGTCTGTAAAGACAAAAATGAAGAGAATCACATCAGGTATTTTGGAACAATAGTCCTGGTCATAAGGGTGATATCCAATGAAGGTTTAATAGCTGCTGCTGAATAAATGTCTTTTTAAAGTACTTTTTATATAAGGCTCCAGTGGCCTGTGTGCACGCCTGTGATTCCAGCCCTCGGCAATCATTTCAAAGCCCACCCTTCCTAACATGTGGGCATTATTTACTGTTTATCTTAGTAGGTTTGACACATGGGACTCGGTTTGGGTTGTTGCAACTTTCACATGCTTTTTAAAAGTATAGCCACTTTGAAAAATGGGAGCAGTTTTTCTTTCTTGTAACTACACTTTAGAGACATAGTATCCTAGCACGTAGTACGTGTTAAGCATGGAGTAGTGCACTTCTTATACAGTCATCTTCAGAGGAAGAGTCCTGGATTTGTTTGTTTGTTTGTTTATTTATTTATTTATTTATTTATTTATTTATTTATTTATGTATTCCTTCCTTTCTCCCACCATCCCTCCCTCCCTCCCTTCCCTCCCTCCCTCCCTCCCTCCTCTTCTTCTCTTTCTTCTCCCGTGAGAACTTCATGTTAACTTCATGGCAACCATCTTTCTGACATGCGGCCAACAGGCTTTCCATCCTACTTAGCGTACTGGACACAAGGGTTGTCTGAGTTACTTTTCTCTGGTCTTGGGACAAAATACCTGGCACCCTGTTAAAAGAATGAAAGGCTTACTTAGCTCAGAGTGTGCGGAGCTTTCAGTCTATTCTCAGCTGATTCCCAGGCAGAGCAGCTTCGTGCAGGAGAGCGATTCATAGTGGGCATAGTCAGAAAACGACCCACTCCCCCCACCCCTTTGTCTTATCCAGCTTTCTGCGATTAGGGTGGTGCCAATCCAGTTCATGCACTGATCCAGAAACCACCCAGCCTTAATCCCTAACCCCTTAATCCCAGTATGGTACTGTGAATCAAGCACACACTCTAGGTTCAGCACCTCCAAAATGGCCTGCCCTCGTGACTGCATGTGTCTTTGGAGGGACATCCAGACACAGACCTTAACAAGTGGTTCTGCTTGTTTTGTATTAATGGTGAGGATCAAGTCGATGACCTACTGATGCTCAGCAATGGCTCTGCTCCTCAATGAGCTACAGCCCTCGTCTGCATTTGAAGTGGAATTCTCAGTTAGAAGCATCTTCTTTGCACAAGGGGCCCTTCAAGGCCACTCGGAGAAGGGCTTCCCAGTGATGCATGCACTCAGTGTGACCAAAGGAAAAGGAGAAAACGATCCTTCTCAAGAAAACCTACCGACTCCATTGCATTTTTTTTTTGTTGTTGTTGTTAATGAAAAATATGTAACATCTACTTTCACTCTTTTCTTCTCTTTGAGGAAGTGAATGAATGAAGCTATAGTTAATCATCAATCTATTGCAGTTTTAAACACAACTAGAACAAAGGCCACCTTCCTTTATCTCTTGAGCTGATATTATTGCTGCTCCAGATTAAGTATCTCTCCCTCAATCATTAACCCAGAAGGCCCTGAGTATCTCTGAGTATAAGGCTTGTAGGACAGAGTCACCTCCCTGGGTATAATCCTAAGCCATCACCTCACAGCCCCCTAGGAGGTACACAGGACCATTCTGGCTGGGCTTGTCTTTTCTTAGTTTAGCAATGAGCTTCTCTTTCACTCTCTTCACTGCTACTTTGTATGCATGAGAGTGATCATTTACTTTTAGAGATAATGTGGAAGTGTTCCTGAATTATAATCTTTATCCAGAATATAAATCATATAGTTATAGCAACATCTCAGCATATATTGTAAGTAACTGTAGCCCTGTTCCTGGTGCTTCCTTTACATTTGCTTAATTCTCTGGAACAGAGTTGCCCAAATCATGGATCTTGAAGCACATCTATCTCTATCACGTTCAGTCTTTGCTTTTCGTGATCTTTAATTTATATATTGGAAGATCTGATTAAGCCAGACTTGACAGGGCAAACGATAGTAATTTGATTTTTCTGTTTATTGCAAATGTGACTTCAAGTCACCCAAGTACTAATTGTTTCCTTTCTGTAGTTTGAGTTACACTGGGACTTTAAATTTAAAAGAAGAAGACAGCTTGATGGTCAGTGGTAGTTGTTCTGACAGCAGAACAAAATAGCTTACAGAGAATGAGAATTTGAAATCTTTATACTATATTTGAATTTGCAGTTAGCTTGGAAACAAGTAATTTAAAAATTATTTTAGAAATAAGATAAACATGATGAAAGAGACCTAAAATATTGAGAACATTCTGATGTCTGTTATATGTTTAGCTAAACCTGAGATTTTATGTATATATAATATTTTATATATGTATAATGCTATAATATATATTATGTATGTATAATGTATATAATACATTTATAGTTTTTAAGACAGGGTCTCATTACGCAGTTCTGGCCCACCTTCTCACTTTTATAGCCCCCAGGTTGGTCTGAATTCGCAGCGATCCTTCTGTCTCAACGTCTCCAGTTCTGGGATTATAGGTATGTGCCACCACACCTGGTTCCTTGGGATTCTGTTTTTATCAGAATTTATTGTGGTGCAAGAATCACACAGTTTATGTATTGGCTATGGGGCTAGGACAAGTTGACTCTCAGATTCTATTTCTAAATAACAAGTGTTCACAAGCTTTGTGAGCTTCATATGCTTTAGTATGGCCACTTCTAACTCACTGTTCTTTTTTTTTTTTTTTTTTTAAATTTTATTTATTGTTATTCTTGTTTCAGAACCCTTGTTTATTCACTCATTTTTATGGCCGGCTCGGCCCGCCCCAGGGCAGGGCTGGCACAGCATGTGGTGCCGGGGATCGAACCGCGGTCCCCGAAGCCGCCCAAGCCCTCCGAAGCAGGCGCTCCAGACCACTGAGCCATCCCGCCGGGCCCCTAACTCACTGTTCTTGAGAGCAGTATTGAGCTGTAGAAATTTGAGGTGTCAATACTATAGTAATTGGGGCTTTCTTCACTGAGAGCCATGGCTTGAAGGAGGAGACCTAATTTGTCTCACAATTTCAGGGGATCAGTCTGAGACAATAAGCCCTGGCAGAAGGGTATAATGGAGTAAAATTATTTACTTCATGGAGGCCAGGAAGCAGTCTTAGAGGAAGGGGTGAGGGCCCAGGCCAGGGCTCTATCCAAGGCTCCCTGATCACCTAGGCATGCCCATAAGGGTTCTTCACTAGAACTCTAGGTGGATTAGCAAGCTGGTCCTATGGACACTCCACCCTAGCAGGCACAGATGCCTTCTAGGAAGACTAGGTATGTTTGTCATTTCTAACTTGTTCTTGGTGCAAGTTGCTAATATGAGAGCAATGCTGGGTGGTATTAGCCTCAGTGATGGGCCTGTTAGCCTAGAGGTGGAGAGAATGGGCTCAGGGAAGGCATATTAATCAGAGGAGGAAGGAAGGAAAGGAAAAAAGGGGATGCAAATACAACTTGAGTGGAAATTTAAAAATAATGATTATTCAAAAGTTACTTGCATAAATAATGAATTGAGAAGTTTATAATTGCTACTTTCCACTAATAAATTTGATTATTACTCTGTTTATCAGAATACTTACATTCCTATTGACAATCACAGGCTAATTGCCTTATGATAATACTGAATCTTCAAAAAGCAAATTAAAAAACCTTTGGCTCCAGTCCAATCCATAGTTTCTATTTGTTTCTCCTTGGATTTGCGGTCTAAACCCTATTTCAGGTATATGCCAAATCTGAAACTAGTATAGTGATTACATTACCCGAGCTTGTTATTATTTTCCCCACTCCCAGGTCCAGTGTAGAGCATCAAATTGATTCGTTATTAAATTTATGGAATCATTTGGTTTTCAAAGACAAAGTAAAAAGGCTCATTGAAATAGGGTCTCCTGTTGTCTTGATGTTCCCACAGCAAGAACTTGGGGATTCAATGCTGTAGATAAATGACGCTCCATTCCCCACCCTCTCATGTGTCCACTGAGTGTCCTGTGTCTCTGTCTCTTCCTGACTGGCATTGTTCAATGATGGCTAATAACTGAAAGGTAACATAAAGAGCGGAAGCAACATAAAAACTTATGGACTGTTTCACTATACTGTGGGCATCTGAGGTTATTTCTTCCCAAGGGAACTACAGCATCTTCCCGTGGCTCCAGTGTTTCATAGCTTTTTATACAGGATTAATTCAGATGTTAAGACTGTTCTCTAGAGTTTAACTGTCTTGAGCATTTTTGTCTACCCTAAGGAGAAGGTTCATATAGTAATAAATAGTTTTGCTAGAGAGGATATCTGGGAGTTGAATTCCTAGCCAAACTATTTTCCTAAAGTAGGGGAAATGTTGTACTGGGGATAAAGTATCCTCTTAAGTGTTCTCACCTCTAGTAGGAAAAATTCAATTTCCCTGAAAGATATGTCATCACTTTTCTCTTCCTGAGACTTTAATCTTTGTATCACAGTGGAAACGGAGCTGAGGATCAAAGATTCAACACAAATTACTGGGTCATGTTTTGAGCCCGACTTGTGTGGTCATCGGGATGTCTGGAAGCAGGAGGTGGCTGGCAGCAGATCGAGAGCTGCGGGAGTGTTGAAGGAGCAGCAGGGAAGGCTGGGGAAATTATCTGAACACAGAATGGTGATTTTGATACTGTGTTCTGCCGCCAAGCACAGGTTATTAGCTGTAGAAAATCAATTTTCTTTGATGCTGTCTCTATGTCCCCTACCTCTTTTCTAACATTTAGGTGATGACCAAGGTAACTTCACAGAGTATATTGTGTGGCATATTATGTGTTTGCGGCATTTAGCTACTCTGAACATTATGAAATCAATACAATACAATACTGAAGCCAAATTTAAAAATGGATACTGCATTTTTCCTATCTCCCTTGTAATTTCAATCAGACAAGGTGTTTTTGTTTCTTGTTCAAAGTTGTTTGGTGAGCATTCAGTTAGCAAAGAGCTAAACATAAAAGAGCTAGCAATACACCTTAATCTAATCACCACATATTTAGCTCATAGGTGTGAAGAGTATATATGAGGAACAGTGAAAGAAATATAATTTGTTTTACATTCAGCTCATGCCCTTCCCCTATCTACAATTCACTCTTGAGGCTTATAATGCCTTTACTTCTTTTTCAATTTATAGGCTTGTCTCTTGATTAAAAAAAACAAACTACAAAATAACTAAATTTCTAATAAATAGGAAACAAGAGAAAACTACTGTTCCTAAAGTTACTATTCTGACGATAGACTTCCAAAATGGTGGTATGCTGCCTACCAGACCTTTTCCTAGGCATGTAGCGTTTGCTGTCTAGTTGCTACAGTGTTCATCTGTGCTTATAGCTTCTTTAGATTTCCTGTTTTCGTGGTTATCATGCAATCTTTAGTATCTTAATCGCAGCAAGTCATAGTGCTTTGAAGAAGAGGCAAGCTATTTGTTTAGCCTCTTGCTTTCCTGTCATTAGTGGTAACACCACCACATTCACTTTTCCAAGAAGTTTTACTGTTAGAAATATGTTTATTTTTATTCAACTCTTCATTTCCTGAAGTTTAAATCACCTCATCCCTTTTTAAAAGAAGGAGACCTATCAACAGTTTAAATGACAGTGATTTTAGGAACTCCCATTTGAAAAAAAAAAAAATGCTATACGTATCCCCATGAAATGTAATGGGTATAGTTTAGAGAAGGTTTTACAATAATGTCAAGGAACTGAAAATTTGTTCCTCTTTTTAAGGTATGAACAGGAATACATGTTAAATGTCTTTTAAAATCATTGAATGTTTTAGTTTTTGTTACTTAACCTACTAGTATGGATATAGTGAAAAAATTTCTCAGTATTGAAGGCTTTTAAAAAATACTGGCATATTTCAAGGTCAATGAGGACTCAGGACATAAAATCTGTGCTATAACATCCTATAATTCAGTGGTTTCCCAAATTTTCTGTTTAAGGAGATTATGGGACCACAGAGGAAAAGGATTGATGATGTGTAGTGTGCCTAAGGAGAGTCGCTTAGAGAGAAAATGTTCTCTCAGGCTTTTACAGAGAGCAAAATGGTCAAACAACGGCTGTGTCTCATCCAGACGGCTGATACTGACAACAGTTCTACAAAGTACTGTACATGGTTTGAAAGTAAATCCTGAGGGGATTTGACTGACTTTAGGAAATACAAAAGTTCCATGTTTTGTTATACAGGTCTTGCTTTAACTTGCCCTTAACTACTCAGCAGAAAAGTTTAACCATGAGGCATTAAAAATTAAAGCTAGATTAGTATGATGAGCTGTAAAAGGCTTAAATCAACAGCTTCTAACATTTCCAGGTCTGCCTATAATCCTTGTGATTATGGATTACTGGACTATGTATACAACTACTTTTTCTCAGTTCAGTAAGAAGAAATTTTTTGTATCAATGATGATTAGAAAAATAATCATGTCTACATTCTGTGCTCTGTATAAGTACTATGAGGACAATAATATGCATTGTATGAATTATTGGGAATGTACTACTAATGTGTTTTGAAAATGGAAAAATAAATAAAAATACTGTGGTAAAATATACCTTCTCTAACTGCAATGGAACACCCATCTCTGACAAAACAAAATAAAAAGGGGGATATAACTAAAGAACCATTTATGTGCGAAAAATATGTATATACAAGATAGGTAGATATACAGCTACTTTCTCTTAGTTCGTTGAAAGGCAAATTTTGTACTAATATTGTTTAGATAAGATATCATGTCTGCATCTTGTCCTCTGAATAGCTCCTAGGAAGACAGTGACATGCAATGTATTAATACTGTAACTGTCCCACTAATCTGTCTCAAAACTGTTCTATTGCTATTTTAATCTCTTTTTCTCATTAAAAAAATACCTACTTGTAATTAGAGCACTTTTTAAATACAGCATAAATTCACACTAATATTTTACACTACTCAGGGTTTGGATATCTCTGTCCATAAGTGACATTAGTCTATAATTTTCGCTAGGATTAACTTTGTTAGATTTTGGTACAAGGATCTGTATTTCTCAAAAACTGATGTGAATATATCCCTATCTTCTTCTCAGTACAGTAACTATTTATATACAACATGGAATTTTTTTCTCCTTATCTTTTGAAATATTTCACTGGTTAATGTGCTGAAGTCTATTACTAGGAGTGTTAATAACTCTATCAATAATTGTCCCAGTATTGCTCTTATTAGATTTTCTTTCTTTGTTATGAATTTGGCAATTAATGTTTTTCCAAAAACTGTCTATTATGTTAAGATTATTTATTTTCTTTTCATTCTTCATACTATATATTATGATCATCAAACACTTGCTTCCTTGTCTTTCAAGTTTCCATTTTGTTTGTAACGGTTGTTCTTGCCTCTTTTTATAAGATTTAATGTTTGAATTTGTCAGGTTTTTTTTTTTAAGTTCTAGCTTTATTGTTACAACTCTTCTAGTTTGTAAAGGAACATTCACTTGCAGTTTGTAAACATTAATTTCCTTTTATTTTAACTTCATTATTTTCCTTCTTTTCTAACCAGTAGGAACACATGACTATAGATTGACTTGAGTAGATATATGCATTCATTTAAGTTTAATCTATAGCTATATCACCTATATTTACTTGGCCTATTGATGATCACAAGAAAATCATGGGAAATAAACTTCAAAATTGTATCTCTCTG
This sequence comes from Myocastor coypus, assembly GCA_004027025.1. Lineage (NCBI taxonomy): Eukaryota > Metazoa > Chordata > Mammalia > Rodentia > Myocastoridae > Myocastor > Myocastor coypus. The sequence continues at coordinate 14,360 of PVJA010016721.1, forward strand.
ATGTGTTACCTTTTTCTTTTATCCTTAAGTCTAATGGTTTAGATAACTGTTTATCAGCAATATATAGTGAAATCACTGAGCCTTTTCTAAAATGCTGTATCTGTTCATAGAGAGGCAGAAAGATAGGACCTATATAGTGTCTGTATAATCTATTTCACATTTATGTATCAAGCACTAGCAAAGCAATTATTAAGCATTTGGTGAATATTAATGAGATAAATCTTGAAAAATAATACGACATAGACATAGTTTTCCCTGTAGAGTTGTGCAAACTGAGGCCCAGAGAGACAGAACATGAACTCGATGCATTTGGGTCCAGAGTGGGCAGCCTGACTATTATATTGTGTTGATTTTCTACTTTGAAATTTTGTTTGCTTTTTCCTCATACAGAAATGTCTCTTTAAATAAGTTGGAGGAAATCCTCTTACTTCATAACCAAGTTAATATTTTAGGAAGAGTAAAATGATGCATCACTATAGCATATGGTACCTGTTTCAGGAAAATAATAAAAGTAGGTCCATATGTGCTCTTCTTGTTCTACTCTGGTTGGAATTACTTCCCTGTGAGCTCTGTCTGTAGGCAAAACCTATTTGTGTCCAGCCATCCTGACATGCCAGTTTTGACAGCTGAAGAATCCAAAACAGTCAGATCATGAAGATTCCCCTACCATCGACAGAGGGCTATAAACAGGATGGCTGACGTGGCGAGTACCCTTGGCAAGACAGAAACAAAAAACAACAACAACCACAAAAAAAAAAAAAAAAAAAAAAAAAAAAAAAAAAAAAAAAAAAAAAAAAAAAAAAAAAAAAAAAAGAGGACACACCAATGTATTCTTATGCCTTGGTATTCTGTAATTTTAATCTCAAACCTATCAAAAAAGAACCATGACAAAGTGTAAGCCAGGGGAAGAGGTAGGTCTGCGGATGGAGGTCTGAGAACAGTACACATCTATGCAGCTGTGGAGAAGTTAGCTGTGGAGAAGTACTAAACCTGCTGCCCTATTGTATACTGGACCTCTCCCATTAGAAGGACCCCATGAGGTACTACTCCTTAATAAATGTACCTCAACATCTGCTGTTCACAGAGTCTGCTCCAGCCATCATCTCTGAAGTTTGACCAGTTATGTATACTCAACTTTTGTTTTCTCTGATCAGGACAGTACAAGGCAACAGGAATGTCTGTCCCACAGACTTCATTTGTTCTTCAGTTTCAGCTACCCTTCCTGACCCTGAAATCTGAAACTTGACACATTTTGAGCACTGATATGACACCACAAGTGAAATATTTTACACTAGATTTAATGAGACAAGTCACAGTGAAATGCTCGGTCACTACAAGTATTGTATAACATGTCCTTCAGGCCATTCATATTTGGTGTATGCACAAGTGCTATGTATGAAAGATTATGAATTTTGGTTTACACTCTGCTTCATTCCACAGATGCCTTACAATTCATGTGCAGATATTCCCAAAGCTGAAATCAGAATACTTTTGGGTCCAAGCATCTTGGTTAAGGGATAATTAACCTGCATAACTTATATAGCCTACTTTAGACCATGCTGAACGTAGCCTTCAGATTCTGTAATAAACATAGAAAACTGACTGGCTTGTGGCTTGATTTCTTCATTACCACAATTATTTTTAAAAGACAGTTCCATTTGATTCCCATGTTGTATTTATTTTTATTTTTTGAAATAGTTGATTTATTTTTATTACTTTTTACAATCAAATTTTATTACATTTTATTTTTTATTTTATTTTAAAATTATTTTTAATAAGAAATAATGCGTCAGTTTCAAAACACGTTAGTAGTACATTCCCAATAATTGATACAATGCATATTATTTTCCTTGTAGTAGTTATTTAGAGCACAGGATGCAGACACAATAATTTTTCTAGTCATTATTAATACAAAAATTTCTTCTCATTGAACTAAGAGAAAGTGTAAATATCGTATAGTCTCCCTAGTGTAAGAACTGAAAAGCAGAAATAAAAGTGGAAAGGCATAACATAGCTGAATAGAAATCAAGACCTTAAGGGTTAAACAACGAAGAGACTGCAAGCGGAAAAGATAAGAAACATGGCAGGAGTTTTATTTTTAATAAGCCATTACTTTTAGTCTTAGTGTGCTGTGGTGAGAGACTGTGTTCTGTCAGTGTTTCAATGCATGTGCATTCTGGTGTGAAGGCCAGTGTTTGATTTAGGAACCACATGTGGCTTGTCATTATGAGGGGGGCAATGAAAACAACATCAGCCATACTCAGTGACAACGTGTAACACAAATGGAATGTTAGCTGTCTCACACTTAGCTTATAAAAGTCTGTGTCAGTTGCTAAAATGATAAGGTTCATGTGACCATGAAACAAGAGCATACTGGGTTGCCTTTTCCAAACATAACTTCACCGTTTAGTAGGTTATTTAATTTTAAGATTTACCTTTCACCAGAGAAGTCTAACTACACCTTATCTATGCTATATTAGAAGCTCGTATTTAATAATATATAAGCATCACATATTAATGGTAAATCATGTGACAAGTCTTTGAACTCTCCTGTATTTTGTATATCTTCTGACATCACAGAGAACTTTAATCCTTTGGTTCTTTGTGACACCTAATTTCTGAGCTGCAATATTTTATTATGGGAGAATCAAGTGGAAAAATTATTTGCTGTGATTTTTTTCTGGCCAAGACTTAGGTCAAACATAGTCTCTGTGACATCTGAGTACTGTTACCTTAGGATAGTGTAGGTATCTTAAGGTAGGATAGATGGTGTATGCACAAGTGCTATAAACTCACAGGCAATAAAATAACCTGCAAATCTTGTGAATGCGTCCTCTCCCTGTCATTTTGGATCCTGTACATCTGTGTGGACCCTGAGAAGCAGCCTTTCCACTGTGTTTGCAGGTAGTTTGGGTGCTTCTGGCTTTGGGGCATGCTTTAAGAACCACTACACTGGAATTTCTACTTCTATATATATTAACTTTGACTTCTATGTACATGAAAATGTCAGTCAACTTAGACAAGTCCCAGATGATCTCCCTCCATTGATATTTACTGTAAGTCTAAAAAAAAAAAAAATCTATTCTTTTTCAGTAGTGAACGCTGCTTCAGTTCCATCTTTTGGGCTTTCCAGCTGCCTTAGTCTGAGCCTGGAGGAGGGTGAGCATTCTGAGATGGCTGGTGGTGGTGCGCTGCCACTGTGTTGGCACGCTAGCCCCTGTGGCAGGCGGCACTTGAAATTCACTCTCTTGTGCTGTCCCGCATCTCAAGGGAACTTTTCTGCAAAGGCTCTGATGTCGTATCTTGCTTGTAAGAGTGAGATAGACAAGAAAATGTAGAGCCGGTGCAGTGAAGACAGAGACTCCCAGACCCCAAAGAGGAGAAGAGAAACACAATTAGGGCTCTTCTGGCTTGACAGAATTCTTCTGAATCTTGCTTTCCTCTGGGCACACACATTGTTTTGATATTCACATTATGCGACTTTACTTTCTGTTTTTATCATTCTATTTATTTATTTATTTATTTATTCATTTATTAGCAATGGTTTCAGAATTTTTTACATTTCTTCTATTACCAAGAAAAGATGCTACATACAAAGATATTACAAAGGTAATAAAACATTCTATACAATATAAAATATTTGAATATTTTAAGAACTATTGCACATTGGGACAAAGCTTAACTGTAAATAACTTAACATGATTTGAAAACTTTTCAAGTTATAATTCTATTTAAGCTGGAAGAACTTGGACTCTTTTGGGAGTCTTTTTCTTCATTACATGCAAATACCAATCACAAATTATTTTCAACTTCATTGAGCATTACAAAGCATTTCCCACCCCAGTCAATTCTGTTACCAATAAATAAGGTTACAAGGAAAGCTTCATGTTACCAAACTAATCCTTATTTAAACATATTTAGTAGATCATTCAGTGATCCTAGATATGCTGGAAGAGTATTGTTTCATACATACATTGGTGAAATTCTTTACTTCAGTTTGTACAAATCCTTAAAAATTAAGCCCTTTCTTCTCCTGGTTCTATTTTTTCCCTGTAGAAATGGAGGCCAGGTTAGGCATCTACTCCTAGGAATATAAGCACCAATTAAATCAGGAAGCACCAACCGAAATCACAATTTGTGATTTTTAAAATGGGTCTAGCAGCTATTAAAATATTTTGTTGTTGTGATCTTCCTAAAAATTTGTATGTTTAAAAATATCCTCCTTTGATAGCACGTCCTGCTGCTTGCTTGCTACGTGGTAGGTAGTGTTTTCAGCATGTCACATGTCATTAGTGCTTTGCTAAATTAGTAGGCATACATCTTGAAGCCTCACAGGCTTCCAAAAAAAAAAAAAAAATTAATCATTTTGTATAAGAATTCAAATGTGTCTCTCAAGTGAACAGAAATAATTTTTCCTGGTCATTATTTCTTATTTTCCTATCTTGTAAGGGTTCTCTAGAAATTGATTTTTGATTTGCACCAGTTGTTTTAATATTCTAGTGTTTTCGAATTCTGTCAGTATTAGTAGCTTCAGTGAATACTGCAATTTACCCCGACATCCAAAGAAGCTCAGTATGCTAATTAAAAGATGCTGATCAGGAGATGTTAAATTTCTTTTAAGATCCCAGTTAAATATAACAAGAATTTTTTGACAGGAAAGAAAGGGATGGTAATAAATATAGAAGCAGGCAGCAGAAACTATTTAAAAGATCACTAGATGTCACTCTAGAAGATTAAGCAAAATAAGAACACTCTCCTGAGCCTAAAAGTTTAACCCTTGATAATTACTGGGAAAGCATGGGCCTGATGCAGGGGTTTGCTCATTCGCTTGGCAACAGATGAACATGTGGCTTGGACCCTGTAAGTGTGAAGGTGTGGTACAGTGGCTGAGGCTCAGGAAGACGTCATGCTCCTCTGTGCTGAAAGTCGTGTTCTCCTGGGATTCTGAAGTGAAGAAAACCATCCTCAGAGGGAATGTCTTTGCCTATCGAGTCTGCCTGGACAGCAAGTGTGCAGGATCCAGGTGGCCATAGGAAGGAGGGACAGCTATGTGATCTGGGACACTCGGCAAGTTCCTGTAGTGACTTAGCGAGGTCCTCCTGTAAGCTGGACTAGTCCTCATTTGGGAGCCAGAGGGTGCCTAAGTCCCAAGGGAGGGTCCAGAATCTGGTCTCAGGTGGTCACTGGCCTTGAGGCTATGGAGTTTTTGGTACGTGAAGTAGATGAGGTCAATACTCATGCTAGGCTGAGACCATCATGGTTACTGTAGATGCAAACAAAGCTCAGGGCTCATGGCTGCTTTTCTTTATTAAAACATCTTTCTTGTGTCCATTGGGACTGATATGAAGCGGGGAATTTGTCACGTTGGGTGGCAGCCCCATCTTCTCTGAGATTGAGCAGCTCCACTTTTTTGGCTACTCTGGCAATGAGAATTATGAAATATGTAGTAAATTACCAGTGGTGACACTGTTAAGTGCTGAGTTAGAAATTCCATAAAGCAAACTTCACTGCCCTATGAAACGTGGCATAATGTGGGATAACACAGTGTCCTGTTAAATTCTTGCCAATAAGTAATATTAATCTGACTGGTAGAAAAGTTACATTCCCAGACATATCAGAGTATATAATATTTAAGCATGTAATTTAGTCTCAGGAATATTACATACTGGGTTTCTCTCTCTGGTCTTCCATGCGATTCCTTTACTAATCACATTTGGACAAATACCTGTTATACTATTAGGAGTGGTTACCTAATTATGTGCCTCTTGGGTGCTAAACAGTTTGCCTGTGTTACTGCTAATTTTCATGGTATATTCTAAGGTAGGCGTTTTTCTCTCTGTCTCTGTCTCCGTCTCCATCTCCATCTCTGCCTTTCTCCGTCTCCGTCTCCATCTCCGTCTCTCTCCATCTCTGTCTCAGTCTCCATCTCCGTCTCCCTCTCCGTCTCCGTCTCCCTCTCCGTCTCTCCCGTCTCCATCTCCGCCTCTCTCCGTCTCCCTCTCCGTCTCCGTCTCCGTCTCCGTCTCCGTCTCCGTCTCCGTCTCCGTCTCCGTCTCCGTCTCCGTCTCCCTATGCATCTCCGTCTCTGTCTCCGTCTCCGTCTCCATCTCTGTCTCCACCTCTCTCCATCTCCCTCTCCATCTCCGTCTCTGCCTCTCTCCATCTCCGTCTCCATCTCTGTCTGTCTCCATCTCTGTCTCAGTCTCCATCTCCGTCTCCCTCTCTGTCTCCGTCTCCATCTCTGTCTCCGTCTCCGTCTCTATCTCCGTCTCCATCTCCGTCTCTCTCCGTCTCCATCTCCGCCTCTCTCCGTCTCCGTCTCCGTCTCCATCTCCGTCTCCATCTCTGCCTCTCTCCGTCTCCGTCTCCGTCTCCATCTCCGTCTCCATCTCTGCCTCTCTCCGTCTCCATCTCTGCCTCTCTCCGTCTCCGTCTCCGTCTCCATCTCCATCTCTCTCCGTCTCCATCTCCGCCTCTCTCCATCTCCGTCTCCGTCTCCGTCTCCATCTCCATCTCCGTCTCTCTCCCTTTCTCCTCCCGCTCCCTTGCTGCCCCTCTTCTCTTCCTTTCCCTACTTGTGGTGGATTAGCTAAAGTCCATTTGTAACTCCCAGCCAAACTGAACCAGCACCGTGTTGGGTGTGGAGGGCCCACCTGAGGATTGTTGCCGGCAGCATCAAAAGAGAACTGGAGGGGAAGACGCTGTGCTGTTGGTTCTTCCGGAGGAGCTCGCTGTGCCAGCTTTCCTGATATGAACTTGGCTGTTACCATTGGAATAAACACTGAGTTATATCCCTAGCCTTTCCGCTTGAACCTCGACAGGGCTCGAGCGATGGGCATGCGCCGCTATGCTTACTGTTATTGCTCCCTCGCATGCTTTAAGGTGAGATCAGTTGGAAAGATTCGTTTGAGGGAAAGACTCAAGATTCAGGCCTGGGATTTAAGACTGCCAGAGATGGGGCTTTTGCTCTACAGAGGCCAGCCTCCTTTGCGGGAGGGCTTTCCCTATATCAACAGCCCAGTGACCTAATTGGGTCATTTTATGCTTTCTTTGACAATGAGACTTCAGACACAGACTCAAAAGAGCAACAAAGCACTTATGGGGGAAGTGATAGCATTGGAAATAATTGTACTTTCCAAGTATTATGATTTATGGAACCATTACTCTGGTGTGGTAGTATTTAGAAGTTCTGATAAAAATTAGACATGCCAAGAAATAAATTTAACATGAACTTTTGAACCAGAGTATATATGGCGTGATTCTCTTACTCACGTAGGGCAGCATAGTGACCATTCATGTGCTGCCTAAGTGTAGTCCTGCTATCACTAAACACTTGTCTGGAGTGTGTGGCCTGGGAGATCCAGCGATGCCCGGGTCCTGCAGGTGGGCAGTTCATAGTTCCTCTAACTGCCCTAGGTTTATGCTCAGCTTTGGAGTCCTGGGGGGTCATGGAGTTTCTTGAAATCCTTGTTCCAAATGCCTGCATTGATTACTAAGCATAGACACTAAAATGTTGAAGCCATTGGGAAACTGGCCTTGATGTCAGCACAACTGATGAAGGAGATGGGACCACAGAGACAGTTATTCCCGACTGTTTTCTTGGAGACCGGAGCACGTGTGGTGGTCCTCCCTTCTGTACCCATCTCTGCCTGGAGGGTGTCCCTGGAGTGTTGGCGGAGTCTGGTGGCGCACACTTGTCCTTTCCTGGGTATTTATTGGGCCAGACTTTGTGTGCTTACTTACATAAAGAGCTACTGTCCCTGAGATAAAGATATTTCAGAAGTCAAATCATTTTCTTTCAGCTGCACAAATGATTTGGTGGAAGTGGCCCTTGAAATCACGTAGACAGACAGACAGACAGACAGACAGACAGACAGACATTTTTAAAAGAAAAGCCCCCCAGCATGTCAAGGTCTCACGGAATAAGAATCCAAAGATGTTTTATCTTGTAATATAAGTGCATCACACAAGGTGGCAGAGTAAGCATGAGCCGATTCTCCCAGTGCTAGGCTGGGAGACTGCACGGCCCACAGGCAGGAGGCCAGCCTTAGCCCGTCTGTGCGGCAGTGGCCGAAGCTGCTGCTAGTCCTTCCTGCGTGCACTCACACGTTTGTGTTTGAGTGGAATATGCCGCACAGTTAATAACTTTCCAGTGCCTCAGTTCTCTGTTTTCCTTGCGAAACTGTGTTAAATGGTTAGTCATTGCTTATTTCATGAAAATGTGCTCGACTCCAGACTCTGGCTTTTAACCCTTCGTTTGATTAAAAACACATGTTTATTTTCCATCTGCAATTCTAGTTCAACTCAAGGACATTGTAAGAGCTTAGCCACAGAAGGTTTGACAACATCAGATATGAAATTCTAACTTTTTTCTTCCTCATATAGGATATGAAGAGGAAGTTAAATATTTATTAAATATTTGTCAAGCTTATTAACACTGTTTGTTTTTCTCCATAAAGAAAATTAAAAGTCCCCGGATTTATTTTTAAATTTAATTGAATGGTTAATACTTAATTTTAATCATTATTAATTCAATTTTTAATGTAGTCATTTTTATAGCTGAGTTAAATATTTTACCAGACTCAGGCTTGTGAACAAGGCCATTAGCAACAGACAACATAGGACTGTCACACAGCACATCAGGAATGTTGCAGAATAAATTTATTTGCACTATTAACCTACTCAATACAGAGAAAGGGGAAATTGCTCAAAGTCACAGGGAAAACATTTGAACTCTGAAATAAGGAATGGTAGCTATGCATATGCCTCATTTCTCATATAAAATTCACATGTCTTGGCCTCGGAAGTTTTATTTATTTTTTATTTTATTTTACTTATTATTTATATTCTTGTTTCAGAACCTTTGTTTATTGACTCATTTTTATGGCTGGCTCAGCCCTCCCTGAGGGCAGGGCTGGTGCAGCATGTGGTACCGGGGATTGAACCGTGGTCCCTGAAGCCGCCCAAGCTTCCCCAAGCAGGCGCTTTAGACCACTGAGCCATCCTGCCAGGCCCCTGGCCTCGGAAGTTTTAACTGATACAATTTATTTTCCCAAGTCTACACAGAAATATTAGGCTCAGTGCTGGGAGGGCAAGATGCTCATTCTTCATAAAGTAGCTCAGGTAATTCACCACGCTAAATCTCAGGAGACCGAGGACCATGACTTGACAGTTGTGCTGCCTTTTTTCCCTATGCTCTTTGTTTCCCATGGGGTCATCAAACTTTGGGCAAGCCCTGTTAGTTCTTGCGACTGTCTCCTGTCACTTGGCTTAAATTTTAACTTTTATTTCTGAGCTCCTTGCAGTTCATTACATGTCATTGTTTTTTTTTTTTTTTTTTTTTTCCTCTGCCTACCTGTGCTGTGGTGGAACTAGTACAACATATTGGTTTTGGAAAGTTGATTATTTTCGACCTTCCCCCAAGCCCTCAGTCGGCATCCTTAGATCAGTGGCTTGCATTTGGATGTAGTGGGAGTATTTACATCATAGATCTCAGCCAACACCACAAAACAATCAGGGCTCCTCCTTCCCTCCCTCCAAGCCAGTTCACCTGTGCACCACTGTGTAAAGCATGGGCTCAAATGAATAATTCCAAATCTCTGTTGATTCTGTCATTTGACACTTCCCAATTTATAGTTAATGGTGTATCATATATATAAAGTTAATCTTCAGTTTGTTATTTCCATGATGGGGACAAAATGTTTTTACTCCTGGAACTGATGGTTTTTTTGCTTAAGTTTAGGAATGACAGGTGACTTTGTTACACAATTGCTATGTGATTTAAAGCACTGTCCATACAGAAGCTGGGCAGAGGTTTAAGTGGAAAGTGTCTACCTGTAGACCATACCAAAAGTGAACTCCAAATTGTCTAAACACCACAGTGAGTCTACTAAACTGAACTGTCTTTACTTTAGTGGATGCTCCTGGAAATTTGGCATTGCAAAGCAGTATGGAAAATTAAAAAGTCAAAAGTTTGATTTTTAAGGGGGCCTTACAATCTACTTTTTCCTGAAGCTGTCATTCTACAAAAAGAGATGAATAGATTTCCTCATTAGATTTGAATATTGTCACTGGAATTCAAACATTTAATCAAGGTCAATTGTTCAAAGTATTACGAACACTCTTTAACCTAAAATGCAAAGCTCCACACAATAATATTTCCCCACTGATCAATCTGTGGTTCTGTGTGATTTATGAACTTGCTACCTGTATCTGACCAAACCATACTGCATCCTCCACTTGAAGTCTTCTTTGTCTTCTCTCATTTTATTCAAACATTATTTTGTTTCAAGAATGATATGAAAATCCATCCTTCCATGAAGCTTTATTTTTTTTTTTTTCTGAATTTCCTATGTGGAAAAACAACGGTGTTCTTCAAAGGGTCTTAAACATTTTCCATACAACTGTTAGGTTACTTACAAATTTTAACTTTTTATTGGTACATTCTATCTTCCCTATTGGATTTGAAAATAGAATCCATGGGTACCTACCTGTCAGGAAGCCAGCAACTCTCACTCAATTCTCCTTCCTCACTCTGCTCTGGGTAGCTAGGACTGGCACTGCAAAGGATTCATCTGTTTTTCTAGCTGTGTTCTATTAGGTTGTGTCAGGGACACCACGAGGAGAGACTGCAGGGTAGAGGAACAAAAAGGAAGTTGTTTCTTTTTGTTTTCCTCACATTCCTGAAAGTGGTAGTCCTAGCACATCAACTGATCAGACAGCGGTTGGTTCAAGCCTGCAGTTTTTATACCTCTGGTGTATACAGCATGGTATTTCTTACAGGCATCAGCAGCAGTGGGGCAGGCCCTGCTCAGGGCCCTGGGCTCCAGCTCCTCCACCACCTGGAGTGAAGCCTCTTCTCAGATATTAGAATCTAGCTCTGAGGTGCTCCACCATGGGCCTCTAAGTTCTTCACATTTCCCCAGCCCCTTTGCATTGCTTTCTGTTATTCTCAACCTTGTGTTACTTCAGTTTCCCATTTAAATGGAATTTAAAGTCTTTCCACACCATGTTTTTAACTTCCTACATTAAAAGTGTTGTGGCAGTATCTGGTACACTTTCTGTGTTCCCAATGGGATCTGGTTGATAGTCAATTATTATTATTATTATTATTATTATTAGTAGTAGTAGTAGTAGTAGTAGTAGTAAGTAGTAGTAGTAGTAGTAGTAGTGTTTGTGGGACTGGAGTTTGAACTCATAACCTTGCACTTTCTAGGCAGGCACTTGTTCTATTGAGCTATCTCCTCAACCCTGATACCCAATTATTGATCTATCTTTCTTTCCTCTTTTGCCCAGGCCTGTAATCTAATTCCTAATTGCATAATAATTCCTTAATGAATATTTGTTGACTGGATGAATCAGCATCTTTTAAAATAAAAGACCATGCTATATTTCTTTATTTTTTCTTCTTCTCCATGTTTATGATTGCAATGTTTAAATGAGAACTTCCGTTATCATTCATGGGCAATTTTGATGGGTCAGGAAGCATTTCTTTGGGATTTAAGGGATTAGTTAAGATGTGGAACTTTTCACTATATTTTATGGGCAGAGGAAAATGATATCTGCATTATGCATCCCCCTTGTGTGTTGCGCATTCCTCTACAACAGACTTTGGGGAAATTTTCCATACTGGTCTCATGTACAGTGGACAGGATTTATGATGTCAACAAAGCAACTGTTAGTCACTTTTCCGCTCCTTCTAAAAAATTGGTGGCAATATTTTTTTGTGGATATGACTGAAGATCAGATTGTGAAGAGCACATCTGCTCTGCACAACTATGGATAATGGCTGCTTTAACCAGAGAACACTTCCCAGAAGGCTAGACGTAGTCTCCATTATAGTAGAAGAAGATAAAAAGACTGCTAAGAGCACTGTAGACACCGACCGACAGGGCGATCATTGACGATGTAATTTCCAAACTAGAATATGTGGAATGCTCAGTTAATGGGTACAAATTTGTATACATCCAGATTTTCCCCTGTGTCCCTTTCAATCTTTTCCTCAGCCAGTCAACCAGAGCCATTAAAGTGCCCTTGAGAAGACTCTTTGGTGGGTAACTGGCAGTTAACATAATGGCGGCAGAGTGTGAATGCTTTCACTTTGTCTTAGGTTTCTCAGAGCCGCAACACAATCCGAGACCATTTATTTATCTATTTATTTATTTATTTATTGATTGATTGTCTTTTTGAGACAGGGTCTCACTATGCAGTTCAGGCTAGCCTTGAGTTCACTTTGGTAGCCCAGGCTGGTCTCGAACTCACAGCAGTCCTCCTGCCTCAGCCTCCCGAGTGCTGGGATTACAGGGGTGCACCACCACGCCCGGCTTGAAACCATTTAGAAGTGGAGAGAGAGGGTGCATCACAGTCTCAGTCCGTTATTGACTGTTACTATGGTGGAGGCATTATTGTGGAAAGAGTTGGCAGAACAAAGCTGCTTAGTTCCTGGTGACTGGGAGACCGAACGCCAGAGAGAAAAGGGCAAGGGCCAGAGAGAAGTCCTGTGAGCACACCTCCACAGCTCACCCAGTATAACTACTGGTGGGTTCTGCTGTCTCCAGGGTGGATCCTAACTAATTGAGTTGAACTCTGCCTTGAGCGCCACAACCGTTTTTCTACTCACTGTGCCTACTGCTAGCACACTGACAATGGCAGACGCAGGTGGGCACAGGGAGCATCATTAAACCACCCTGGAAGACAAATCATGCTTTGTGCACTGTTCTCATCCAGACTAGGTCATTTGAAAATCATCGGAAAGTAATTCCTATGTTAACTTTCTGTTACTGCAACAAAATACTTGAAAATTAAACAGAGGCAAAGTTTATTTCAATCCACAGTTTCAGAGCTTTCTGTCTACTGTCAGTGAGCCCTGTTCCTTTGGGCCCAGGCTAAGACAACATGGCTTGACACAACTGTGACAGAGAAATATGCTTATCTCCTGATAGCCAGGCCAGGTAGCAAAAAGAGAGAAGGACAAGGCCAGAGTTCTGATGGTCCCTATTAACTGGGTAACCCCGTGCCTTCACATTATGTCCCACCTGGTAAAGGGTTCCTGCTGCCCCACTGGCTGGGGCATAGCTTTTCCCAACCTTCACAGTGTATCGTAGATTCACTCCATAGAAATTCCCCACCCCAAAATGTTTAATTCCTGAGTGGTTAACTGTGAATAACTTAGAGATAGGTAAGTGGTAATTCAGCAACATTGAACAACTTTTTGTAATTCTGTAATCAAATCCTGAACTTCTATATTATGATATTTGGATTTGGGTCATTTTTAAAACCAATAAATCACTGAGAAAGTTTAAAAAGTATGTAGTTTGGGCTCTATAAAAGGATAAAAAATGTATTTTGAATTGGAACAATCAAAGAATTTGGGAGCTTTTGAAATGAGTAACACTTTTTTTTTTTTTCTTTTGTCTTTTAGAAACAGGGTCTCTCTATACAGTTCAGGCTGGCCTTGAGCTCACTTTTGTAGCCTAGAGTAGACTTGAACTCACACCGATCCTCCTGCCTCAGCCTCCCAAGTGGTGGCATTCCAGTTGTGTGCCACCATGCCCAGCTATAAGTTGCACTGTGTTTATCTGTAATTTGGGGTAGCACATTTTCAGTCTTTTTTTTTTTTTTTTTTTTGCTATAGTAAACCTCAGTTCCTCCTTCTATAAAGAGGAGATAGTGCTATCTCCCCTAAAGCTCTGGGGAGATCAAGTGCTGTTACCCTGATGAGGCTGGTGGGACAGTGCTCAGTCAATTTTCATTCTGTACTGACTGTATCAGAAGAGATAAGTGAAGCGTTTGGTGGCATAGGTCACACCATACTATGCAGGTGCCAGTCACTGGTGCCCTAATTCCTTTCTGGCTTAACAAAGTGATTGACATATTGTGTCCACTACAAGAAGAGATTCGTCCCTATCTTTCTTTCTTTCTTTCTTTCTTTCTTTCTTTCTTTCTTTCTTTCTTTCTTTCCTTCTTTCTTTCTTTCCTTCTTTCTTTCTTCTTCTTCTTCTTCTTCTTCTTCTTCTTCTTCTTCTTCTTCTTCTTCTTCTTCTTCTTCTTCTTCTTCTTCTTCTTCTTCTTCTTCTTCTTCTTCTTCTTCTTCTTCTTTCTTCCTTCCTTCCTTCCTTCCTTCCTGCTTGCCTGCCTGCCTCCCTCACTATGCAGCTCTCATGCATAGTGATCCTCCAGTTTTCAGCTTCCCCAGCCCTGGCATTACAGATGTGTGCCACTATGCCCAGACTTGGTGGTTGGCTCAGCACACTGGGAGTTCGGCCTGAAACCGCATGTGGTGCCAGGGATCGAACCCTGGTCACTGCACTTTCCTAAGCAGGTGATTATTCCACTGAGATATCTCACTGGCCTGCCCTTTTCATTTCCTTTCTTACCTCTGGACCCTAAAGTCACGTGTGAATTCATTGGAACTGGAAAGGTGCACTAAACACACAGCTTCAAAGTAGGTGAAGCCTTGAGATTCTTGCATTATTTCTCAGCCATTAAGAGCCCTCATGTAAGAACTTAGTGTCTTAATTACTTTTTACTCATTGCTGGGACAAATACCTGACACTCAAAATGAAGGAAGGAAAGGTTTATTTAGCTCACAGTTACTGGAGGTTGCAGTCCATACTCAGCTGACCCAAGGCTGAGTGGAACAGGGCAGAGAGCATCCAGTTCATGGTGGTGAAACTGCAACAAAATGGTGACAGAGGCAGCCAACCACACAGGACAGCAGAGAGCAATAGTGCTAGTCTGTCTCTGTCTCTCTCTACATTACATCAGGCTCTCTGCCTTAGCCTATCCACCTCAGACCACACCTATAATTCCCAGCAGTACTCAGACCATAATCTCTTCAGTACTAAAATACATAACCCCAGTGGATCATGGATCAAGTCTCAAACTCTAGAAGTCCCTGCCCCATGACTCATGAGGCTTTGAGGGGACAACTAGACATAAACCATAACACTTAGATCCCTGGATATCCTGATTCTCCTCTTCTTAATGGGTTCATATTAACAAAACATTGCGTCTTACATCTAAGCCATGACTCACTGTTACAGAACTCTAACTAATAACTTTCGTGCTTCTGTGCAGTTGCAGTTGGAAGTTTTACAGCTGCTTTTCCTTCCACACTCTATTTTTTTCACTGCTATAAGTTTTCAGTACTGTATGTCTCTCCTTCAAATTTGATACCTACAATTAATCATGAAATTGCAAATCAGATTATGCTCTTCAAAATTATGTGGAAAACAAACAGAAATGGCTAATGATGGAAGCCCATGTGGCTTTCCTATAAGTCAGGTACTCAGCTTTAGTGTTGAGTGTTTGTGACATATTTTGGCTGCCTAAGGGTTTCCCTCTATTGTCCCTAGTTTGAAACCATTTTATTTTGGAAAGGTGACATTGCCTATTGTAAAGTTCTAGATAGAATATTATTGTATTGTCCTTAATCCTCTTCTGGGAATATAAGAATGATACCATTGATGGACGGGACACCTGCTTTTAGGTGGAGAGAGGCAGCGTGATGGGCTGCCTCATTTCCAAGGGCTCCTGGTGTTGATAAGAGGCATTGAGCAGCGCCCAGGGCAGACGCCGCCTTATCCAGCTGCATTGGCAATTGCTTGTGGGTGAATAGGCGAGTCAAGTTGTTGTAAAGAAAGGTCAGGATGAAGGTTAACAAATGTATTTTGGAGGTTGGAGACATGAATGAGCAGAAACTGTCAGGAGTTCAGAAGGGAAAGAAAGAGGAAAAAGAATTCAAGATCATTTTTTCAGACAAGAGAAGAGAAAGAAAGCAGACAAAAGAACATATGGGGAGGAAGCAGAGGAAGAATTAATGAACGCTGGCATCTTGACCCTCCACTGCAGCAGGAGCAGAAGGTCTAGGTGAGTGTTCCCCAACGAAGACTGATCACCAAGAAAAGACACAAAATTTAAGAGCCAGCTCCAGGGAAGTCCACGGAGAGATGCACAGTGTGATTAAGATGCGGTCGCTGCTAACCCCAGACCTGGGAAAACGAGGAGAAAGCGAAAGGTGAGTCCACAGGATGCACTGTGAGCAACACTGTGGCGAGAAGAAAAGTTAGGGAGTCAGAAGGTGGAGGAATCATTGGAAATAAAATGTGAAGCTTAGCTTGCTGGGGCAGAGGTAAGCAGTGGCCAAGACGGATGGAAAATGAGGACCTCGGTGTCACCCAGTAAGGTCCAAAGAGCCAGGCTCTTGGGATCCTCAAACAGACTCCAGATGTTTCCATGATACAAAAAGAGGTAGGAAAGAAAGCTATATCTTGGCTGGAAGGATCTTTAAGTCAAAAACACTGGAACTGACTATGCTAAATCGTACACAGAAATATACTGCAGCGGCTTTGCAAATTGACTTTGCTCCTTTGCCAAGAATTGTCCTAAGATGGGGGCCACCTCCACTGCCCATCTGAGCTGCCATCATTCCTGGCCTGGGATTGCTTAATAGCTTCTTAATTGGATTTCCAGCTTCTACCCTTATCCTCTAAAGCAAGTTTTTAATAGAGTAAGCCAGAATAATATGCTTTAAACTGTATGTCAGATCTTAGCTTGCTTCTGCATAAAGCCTTGAGATAACTTTTTTCCATTTCACCCAGCGTAAAAGCTAAGGCTCTGACAAGGATTTACAAAGCCTGTCATGGTCTACCCCCCACCACCCAGTTCCATTCCTTCTGTGATTCCACCTCCTTAGATTCTGGCTGTCCCTCCCTCTGCTCCGGTTAAACACTGTCTCCCTCCTCCCCACTGCAGTCATGCCAGAGGTTCCATCACTTGAGGGTCTTTGGCCTGGTTGCGCCTTTTGTCTGGAATATTCTTTCACCCAGATCCCTACTCCCTGTGGGTATTTTATGATCCAAGTATGCAAGCTAGCTCTGTGGGTCTCTCATTTCTTTCTCTTTGTTACTTACCTTCTCTTTGAGAGCATTGCGTTATCGTTATAATTATGCAATGAGGAAGTCAGAGGCTTTGTCACTGCCCAGCCGGATCACTGTACCAGCCAGCTCTACTTGAAATTTGCCACCTGATAGCCAAGCATAGCCCTTCTGCAGAAATAGCAAGGTTCATTTTAGAGCTTTTTCTTGCATTTCCAGGGGCTATTTAACCTACTTTGTACCACATGCCTATGGCTTTCTGGTCTAAAGCACAGATTCTATAGCATTTTATCATCCTAAATCTCAAATAAAATCTAAGAAGTACAGTTATACATCAACAAAAGCAATTTCAGCTCAGAGAGGGAGAAATATTGATATCTCTTACTCTTGAGTAATTTAAAGGTAACAACACACAATGTATTAAGTATCATTACCCTCCTATCATATTGTTTGGAATTTTGTTTTTGTTTTCTAATTATTTTTTCTTTGAAATAAAAAATTTAAAAAAGCGATACAAATTCTGTTTCTCTCAATGTAGTCTAGATTAGTATCTCTCTTAATTATGCCAAGGAACATAGTAAATTTTATTTCTTTTCACAGACTTCCCTTGATGGCAAAGGTCAGTCTCATATGTGTTCTTTGTATTCTTTTCAAAAACCATCTGTTCATCCCTTCATCCTCCAATCTCCAGTTCTTTCATGGGTGGAAACTTTCACTGAGCCTAAAAGCTGACTGGAAAATGGTGACATCTCATTACTGCATGCTTCAATGGCTCTTAAATTGATAGTTTCAGAGTGGATATCAAACTCTCCACTCTATCAATTTTTTCTCTCTTTTAAAAAAGGGGAAAAGATTATAGTCTGTCCCAGTCAATGTGACACCTCTGTGACGAGTGTGTCTCGATCACCCTTTCTCTTTGCATATCCATTCCTTTTGATGATCTCCATTTCCCCATGGCTACCGAAGTCAAATAGATCTTGTCAGTTCATGGAAATTGCTCCCCATTTCGCTTAGATTCATCGTCATTTTCTGTCTTTCCCTGTTCATCCTTTTCTATCTGTCACCATGGACCTTACTCCCAACTAGTATGGGGCGGAGTTTCACCAGGCAGAAAGAGTCCTGGTTTTCTGCTTTGTAGAATTTCTGTTTGTGGGGCATCACTTCCTTCTCCACGGAATTCTCAGCCACAGCGCTCAGTCAGGGCAGCTGCTGCTCTGAGCCTATGGATTTTTCTTTCATTCTCTCTTCACATATTGAACTCATTCTGTCTTGAAAAGTTCTCAGTCTCCACTGGCCGGGGGAAGGTGGAACATATCACAGGCTGGCATAGTTGCAGTGCACTGTGCTTTGAGGGTATAAAATTCTTTTCAAGAGTCTCCATCTTTAAAGGAAAAAAGAAGAAAAAGAAGAAGAAAGAAGAAAAAGATGCCAGCACGTTTAGACAATGTGAGAACAGGACTGACCTGAGTTGCAAGCTAAGGGTTAATGCTGTGATGTCAGTTCCTGGGCATAACTTCCCGGGAAACTTTAGCTTCACCAAAGCTCTCTGATTTTAAAATATCTTCCAGTGTAATCTCTTTGTGTCAGGAAATAAAAAAGAAATAGAAAGCACAGGATTTATGACCCTCTCAGTAATTCATCCTAAAGCATACAAACATGGTATTTTGTTGTGCTCCCAGAAGCCTCTCTACGGAGATAAAATCCAGCAACCTGCACTGCTATTAGTACTACCTTTCCAATCACAACAGCGATTTAGAAAAATGAAGTACAGGGAAGGTGTTCAGTGTCTTCCTTTCAGTTAATCGGTGGCTCTTAAGGTGTGCAGACTGGTAGCACACAGAGCAATTCCTTTACACATCCTCCTCGTCTAGTTACAATGGTAGATCAGGTTCTGCCTGCATGTGGCTTAGCTCAAAAACCAGAAAATAAAAGAAATGCTCTGTTACTAAAGTTTCACAGTGTGGCTGCATGGCAACTTCTTTTCACTTAATATTGTCATAAGGTGTGTAATATCCTAATCATATGTGACAACAGAAACTTTTAAAAGTTCATTACACATATGCCCAGTTGGTTCTAGGAAATGTAAGAGCAAGTTTCCCTGTAACTTCTTTGTGACACCTTTATTTTATTCCTGAAGCATTCCTGAACCTCTTCTACCAGGATGCTTATATTTAATACTGGGAACAAACATCTAGTTAAAGCCACTGACTCTGGCATTGCATTTCTTAACCTGAGATCGATAAGCCCTTCATATGATAGGCAAAATTCTACATTTGAGGACCTGTGTGCTCTAATTCTATAGAAAAGAAAAACAACTTTCATGTGATTCCCCAAAATTCTAGAATCTCAGATAGGTCAAAAACTTCAGCAAAAATCCTTACCACTGGAAGGATTTGCTGATTTAAAGTCATATACTCTTTGACAGTGGCATTTAAGGGCACTCTCAGATGCGCTGCGGAGAGGGTGTGGGGAGGCTAGAGGACTCCCGCTTCTTGTGTTAACGTTGCAGGGAGTTGTCAGCTTGTGCCAATGAAAACATTTCATTATTATTATTATTATTATTATTATTATTATTATTTTTTGTACGAGGGAGTCGAATCCAGGGGTTGGCACATAGTAGGCCAATGCTCCACCGCTAAGGCACCGCCTCAGCCTTATTATTATTATTATTATTTTTGCAAATTTGTTTGCTTTATGCATCAAGAAATTGTACCTAGTTCTTAACGCTGAGTCCTTTGAGGACATCACTGTGTTTGCTATGGGAGCCGGGACATTGCTGTCCTATTACAAACTTCGGGTTATTTTTGATGGGGAGGGTTAAGGAGAGGCAAAGAATATTTTTTATTCCATTTGTTTGTTAATTTTGGGAAAAGGCAGTTTTTCCCTGAATTAACAAAATAGCTAAACTTCTTTAGGAGCATATGAATAAATAAAAATTAGCTATATCCATATCTTGTGGATCTTACAGTTAGCAAGACATCTAAAACTATGGAGACTTTCTTTAAACTTTTAAAAAGTTTGCTGTGAAGGAATTTGGTATAAAAGATGGGAACAAATTTAGGTCCAGAGGCTGTGTCACCTGACAGCAGCTGCCCAAGCAGAGACGTGGGGCAGCAGCATAGTAGCTATAACCTTTCCTGGCTGTGGTATCACGTGCTTGTCAACTAGTGTTCTGGGATGCTAAGGCAGGACAGTTGAGTTTAGTTCCACTTTGATCAGTTTGGTGGCTTGGTGATTCAGTGTCTCAAAAATTAAAAGGAATTTAAAAAAGGTTGAAGATGTAGTTTAGTATAACGGACTTGGGATCTTCATTTATGTGAAAGTCAAACAAATGCAAACAAAACAAAACAAAACAAAACAAACAAACAAACAAACAAACAAAAACACCAAAAACAAGCAACCCCCTCCCCCAAAAGGCAAAATAACAACAACAACAACAAAACCAGAAAGGGGGGAAAAAAAAAACAAAGCAGTAATGTTCAAACTGGTTTCGTGCATGCTACTGCTGAGATAGGATGTGCACTTTAAAAAGTATCTCACAGCATATCTTGGTCCCAAATCTCAGCATCTGAAGAAGAACCCTCTGGTGAGTTTTTGTGAAGCTGTAAGGAATCACTCTTTCCTCAGGAGGAGGAAGAAGAGAGATCAGACTTTCTATAAAAATGGGCTGCCTGCTAATACCCAATTCTTCTTTCAAACTCTGGGAGGGTAACCTGTTAAGGAGCTTGTCCTCGGGTGAATTAATCTGCAGCAAAATAAATTGGAGGAGGATTGAATTTAGGATCAAAGATACCGAATGAATATTTCCCTGAGTTAATTAGCACTTTTTTTTTTTTTTTTTTCTAGGAAAGGTAAACTGTATGGAGAACGTGGCTTTTCAGTCATATGCATGTAACTTCTGTCTGATGACATGAATGCACTTTCAGATCATGACTGCTTGTCGGAAAGACTGCCTTCCCTGCCTGGCTTTCATGCTTGCTTGTTCTTAGTTTACAGACAGGTCTCACAAAAGCGTTTGCATCTATCTATCTATCTATCTATCTATCTATCTATCATCTATCTATTGCTTGTCTTCTCCTAACTGACCAAAGAAAAGGTGATTCGAGACAGATGGAGATTCTTTCATCTGTTTTGTAGGCATTCTACAGAAGTCTAGAACAACAGCCTGTTTAAATAACAGCCCCGTGGATCCATCACGCCAAACTGATAAATGCAGAAGCAACCTCCCTTACTTAAAAACCAGTGCTCCTAGCTAGAAAACAGGGAATCATGTCTGCAGTCAACTCTTACCTGGGAGCTTCCCTGCAAGGAGCATGCTGCAAAAAGAGTCGAACAGAGTAGGCTGTGACAGAGGAGTTGAATTTTATCTCTGCAGTTACACAGAAGCATATGGTTTCCGCCCACAGGAAAAATCTGCTTCTCTTCTGGCTGCCACACTAATGCATGCATGAAGGGGAAAAGCTCTGCTATCAGATGCATCTCCAGGGTTGGCGTCTGTGCTTAAGGTTTTCTGCTTGCCCTGTATCTCTGCTCTAGGAGGTTGAAACGACTTCCAAAAGTTGCCCGTTTTGCTTAGATAGTGGGAAGTGGAGCACTAGTTATTGGCAGTTTATAACCTGTTCATTAGTTGGGTCAGTGTCCTAATTTTATTTATCTTTTAATTGTGTTTTTATGATAGCGAACTCTTTGGAGGGCATTCCTAGATCTTGACTAGAAAAGTCTGCTGCGGCTGCTACAGGTTACAAATCATCTATGTAGGTTAACCACGGAGCAAGAAGTTCTTGATCTCAGATGGTATTTACTATGGGGCAGACTGCTTTGTACCTGGGGCAAGGTGTAAGCATTTTCATCTTGATTTTACAGATGTAAAATGGAGAATGTGGAAGCATTATTCTGAAATTCAAATGTAAGAGGATACAGAAGAGTGAGAAGTTGTGATTGGTGGTGGATGTTGACAGCATTCCTTTGGGAATTGGTAAAACCCAAGGCTGTCAGTCTTTGTTTGTACCCAGAGTGGAATCTTCTCTTTCCTGTTCAGAACCCTTCCCTAACGCTGATCACAACAGCAGAGCAGGCAATCGCAGTGGACATAATTTTTATTGAACTTTTAGGTTGAGGCTCATTTGTGCTGGCTTTGTACACATGCAATATTTTTTCACTGGGGCCTGCAAGATGGTTCAGCGGTCTAAAGTGCCTGCTTCGGAAAGCTTAGGTAACCACAAGGACTGCGGTTTGATACCCGGCACCACATGCTGTGCCGGTCCCACCCACAGTGCAGGCTGAACAGGTGGTAATACGTTAAAAAAAAAAAAAAAAAAAAAAAAAAAAAAAAAAAAAAAAGATCTCTTCATCGATGTAACATGAACACCTTTAGCTTCAAAAAATGATGCTGGTTACAGTTTTGTATCTTAACGTCAGAGTGGGGAGTAATGGTCCAAAGAGAGAGATGAAGAATCCTTTGCTGCTAGGCGCAGCAGCGCAAGGCCATAGAATGCCTAACAGAGGGATAGGAGGAGTGGCGCCGTTAGCTTTAGAGAAAGGAGCTAGGGACACTCATCCGGACAGTAGAAGCCTAAAGCAAAGATTAGTGGACGACTTCCTGCCTCCTGTCATCCTTTACTAGAGAATTCATCAGTGGTCCAGCGAAGAAGGAGTGGAGATGGTTTTGGAATTCCCAGAGAGTTAAGATTAGCTGGACGCCTGCAGCCTCTTCAGCTAGCACAATCAATTCTATGTGCTGCATTCCAGAATTTTCTTCATTAATCTTTGTGGTTGCCTTTAAAAGATTCCAAGTTAATAATGTAGTTGTTAAGAAGAAGCATCTGTACCAGTTGGGCCCTGGATGGACATTCAAGTTTAAAAAAGTGTACCAAGTGGCCCAGGGAAGTCAAACCCTGCACAGACGGGAGCCGAATTAGGCCTGGAATTATGATCCTGAGGCCTGGCGTGAACTGAAGAATCAGCACTTATTCCATTTCCTGCAGTACTGCAGAGAGTCACATTCTAAATACCCCTCTTGTCATTGCCACAAACAGCCTTCAAACAGTAGAGTCCGCCTCAAATCACACCCTACCGAGGACACAGCGATCGTACCAATTTCTTCACATGACACAAAATGCTCTACACTGTCTGGCTCCTGCTGTCATTTCCAGCCTCGCTTCCCTTTGGTCTCCAACCCTGGCACTTGATGCTTCATCAATCTTGAAGTATTTGGAGTTTTCCCAGCATGCCGTGCTGTGCGGTGTTCCTCTGCAGATGCCAGTCTCCCTGCCTGGACTCCTTCCCCTCTGCTCCTGGCGGCACCTGGCAAGCGCCTCTTTGGTCTTTAATCCGCAGCTCTCCAGCATCTTTTCCTCTGCGGGTCTTCTAGGCACAAGCAGCTGCTGCATATATATTTGCTGACGGAACAAGTAAACGAGCAAGCAAATGAATGAGAACAAACAAACGAATGGTCTGATTATTTCTAATCTTTACTTACAAAGACACCACAGAATCCTAGAGACATTGCAGCCTGGGTAAACATTATGATAAACTTGTAATTTTTGAGTCACTTGCTTCCAGGGTGGAAGAAACATGATACTTACTTGGCCACCTTTGACAAACTGCTCTCCTCATTCTGCTTCAGAATGACTTTCAGATTGATTTCTTCATCTTCTGTAATATTACCGTCAGCGTCTAACATCTAACCTTTGCAAAATCAAAATGATGAGTGCTAAATAATTCAACGTGGAGAGAGTGCACCAGAAGACAAATGGACTGTGTGCAAGATGTTTGGTTGTGTGGATGTCATCTATCTTGGTAATTAAATACCTAGGCTCATGAATAGGCTGTTAAAATCTCCAAAGACTCGAACTTCAAAGGTAAGGTATTGACTTCCATTTTTTTATGCAAAGAATATGTCTTGCAATTATTTTCCTCTCTTAAGATATTCAGCTTCGTGGAACCTTAGTGTTTTTTGCCCACAAAGTCAAATGTATCATGGAGCAGGGAAACTCCAAAAAAGGTGATGGAAAAAGGGAGAAGAGTTTATCTTTGATGAGGGAGAAACAGGAAGTACAGTGTGCACAATGGCCCTAGAATAAGTTACAGGGGTTTGTGTGTAAGAATGTTCACTTCCACATATGGCATTGGAATTCTCTGGAAAATTAAGACTTTATTTAGTCAGTAACCTTTTTAACACTTTGTGTCTCCTATATGAGAGTGGTGGCAAGGAGTGGCCTCTAGAATTTAGGAGGATATCAGCTGTGAGCTTGTTTGGACGTAGGCTTAGTAGAACACATGTTGAAAAGGTGTCATGGCTTGTGTCTAGATGTCCCATCAGAGCCTCACGCAGTCATGGGGTGGCTTCTAGGTTAGGATTATTTCATGATGCAATGCTGGGATTATGGGTGTGAGTACTGTACCCACCCTTGGGTGGGTAATCTGTATACAGCATAAGGGTGGGACAGAGCCTTGCTAGCTGCCTTAGTACTGTTCCTCCAGAAAACAGCTCATTGCTGCTGTCTGCTACCATGAACCTCTGCTCTCTGCCATGTGCAAGTCTTCCTTGGAGCCAGATGAGGATGAACTGAAACCTCCACTAACTGTGAGCTACATGAACCTTTCTTTTCTTAATTTTGGGTACTGGGTATTTTGACCTAGTTATGAGAGAAAAGTAGCTGAACTGCTTAGGGATAAGGGAGGCTAAGAGCTGGTGGTCATTGGCTCAGAGTGACTGTTACCAGGCCAAGCCGCTCATTAGGGGTCATCTTGACAGGTTTCAAGTGACAGCTCAGCAAACCTCCTGGTCCTGACTGATGTGTCAGATGGCACTCCTTCCAGGGAAGCACGGCAGGCTGCCCATGTCCATTCCTCTTCCCTGGCTCTTGGGTGCGCAAACATCTTCTGAAGGGCTTTGGTTAAGGTGCTCCTTGCTTTTGCCTGCTCAGCTCCTTAGATCTTTTCTGCCAGAACCTCAACCCTCCCTCTCTTTTTTTCTTTTCTTTTCCTTCTTTCCTCTAACTCCACTGGGATATTTTCCTAGTTTCCATACTTGCTATAATCTCATTGATGCTTCTGGAAACCAAACCCTGGGGATTTCTGTTTTTAACCATTCCCCTCCTCTGAAGCACTGGATCTGGATATAGAGTTGAATGACATTCAATACTTTTAATACTGTTGAGTCAAGGATAAATACCTTGGGGATAAATTATGTTTTAGAATATTTGTACTTATGCCTGCAATTCATGAAGAGATATTCATGAACTTTCTTAGATAAAGAACAATGAAGCTTGCTTTTAGTTGTAGATGTTTCAGCTATGTTTCCATTTAACTTTATGGTTAGGTAGTGCAAAGAAAGATTAATCTTCTCTAATATTACATTCAATAATGTACAAAATTTGCCTTACAATTTTGAAAGTTATTTTTTCTGATGCACTAAACAGACCTAATTTTAAAAAGCTAAGCATTTGAACCTCAGAGATTTGTGTGTCTGAGAAACTCTGGTATTCATTAGTCACTTTCAAGGTGGATGTTGAGCAAGATACAGATCTTCTATGTGTTGGGATTTTCTGTGTATCTTCTGTAGAGGAAAAAACATAGTCACCTAGGAGAGAAAAATCCATGAATATATTTAACAAACGTGAAACAAGTCATGCTATGTAGTAACCTACCAGCAAATAGATCTCAGTATGTTAAAATATAGAAACTAATGACTATTCATAAAAATTGAAAGGAAAATATTTTGAGCAAAGGATTTGTAAGGAAAAGATTTCATTTAACTTTAATAAATGGGATTTGGGATATGAGTTATGTTCTTAGATACTTCCTTGCATTTATAAAGTAATAGGCTTATGAATCTTCTTTTGTCTGACAGGGTCAAGTCGCTTACAGATTTCCTTTCCTCTTTATTTCAACCATTCAGACACTCAAGTTTCACTTGAATTGGCCTGGCGGTTCGGATGGAGAGTTATAACTCATGGGTGGTGGAACCATTAGGACCATAATGCCTTTAACGACATTTCAGGACCCATCCCTAGTGAGTCTTCACCTAATTCTCCTCTGAGAGACTTAAATATGCCATAGGGTGGAAGTCATTTCTTTTTTTAGGGAGGCTGAGCAGTTCATTTTGAACTGTACCACTTGTGCTCTAGTTACTTTTAAAAACTCATTTTAAATCATATAATAAAACAATTATTAAACAATTACCACAAAATTTGCCATATATATATATATATATATATATATATATATATATATATATATATATATAGGATTTTTTTGTTTTAACCTATAAATGTAAACAGAGAAATTTTTTCTTTTTTTGTGGTACTGGGCATTGAACTCTGGACCCTGAGCTTGTGAGGCCAGTGCTTATTCCACTGAACTATCTCCCTGGCCCCTAAAAAGAAAAAAAATTTCTTTCCAGAAAAGGTTATGTTGATAGTAGCTGTCCAAAGGCAGAGAACATAACCTGGAATCATAATACTTCATAGAGTCACAACGCTGGCAAAGACAGCCCACTGAAAAATCCAGCTACAGCCTTCCTGCTGCATACTACTGCTGGATAAGGGAGATAAAAATGATTAATTTTTTGTGAAACATCTTTTAAGCATTTAAGACTCAGTTTTTCTTAACCACATTTCATCCAAATGTAGAAAGTAAGAATCGCATTAAAAGCAATTCTGCTGAGCTGATCCTATAGGAAATGTAGAATGTTGCAATAATATCGATTTTTTAGAGCTCCCATGCGTAACGATATGATAATTTAATTATAGATAGAAAGAATGCAAATATTTAGGTCTTTAGCGTGTGAACACCTTCTCCCCCTCTCCACAGTGGCCTTTCATCCACTGCTTAGACCAAATTCATCCCTGTAACTGAAATATTTTGTGGAGCTCATCAGTTTGTTTTCTTCTAGATTAGTTGGAAGGCTGTGCTTTTATTTTTAAGGGAAAAGGTGAAACAATTTCATAGCACAATAATAGAAAAATAATGAGAGTTAATACACTGCATATTGTTATTTTCAAAGTAGTTACTCAGAGTACAAGATGTGAGCATAAACATTCTCCAGTTGATATGACACAAACCGTCCTTTCTAGTGAACTAAGAGATACTAATGCCGTAGCTAACATCATCTTTCGCTCTTTCCCCTTCCTTTTTCTCTCTTTCCCTCATGCTAGTTCCTTTTTCCTTTGAAACAATTTCTTCGCATTTCACGATCTCTATTATACAGTCTAGACCTTATTTACACTTCCAATTTCTCATACCAGGTGGATAATATGTTGTTTACACAGTGAGTCTGATTTATTTCACTTATGAGAATGGCCTCAAATTGCATCCATTTAACTGTAAAAGTCTCAAATTTATCCTTTCTGTGGCTGAGTAGTACTCCGTTGTATAAAAATACCACATCTTTTTATCTGTTCCTCAGTTGATGGCTATTTGGGTTGGTTCCAAAATCTAGCTGTGACAAATTGTGCTACTGTAAACATGGGTGAACTGTGGCATGAAGTTTTTAATTCTTCTGGACAGCTGTCCAAAAGGGAAATAGTTAGGTCAAGTGAGACCTCTAGTCCTCATCTTTTGAGGAAGCTCTTTTCTGGTGCATGCAGCATTCTCACAGTGCTCATACTAGTCTATACTCCCACCAACAGCGGAGAGAAGTCCCCTCCCCCACATTCCCTCTAGTATTTGCTGTTGGTTGATTTCTTGATAATAGCAATCATTTTGGGGTGAGATAGAATCTCAATGTTGTTTTAACTTGCATTTCTCCAATAACCAATGAGGTAGAACATTTTTTTTTGTTATATTTATTTGCCACTAGTATTTCTTCATCTGAAAGTGTGTATTCATCTCAGATTCCCATTTTTAGATTGGATCCTTGAATTGGGAGAGGGATCTGAGGTTTTTCAATTATGTATGTATGCATGTATGCATGTATTCATGTGTGTATGTATATGTGTGTATATATGCATGTATGCATTTGGTTGTTGCAGGGTCTCACTGTGCACCTCTGACTTGTGATGATCTTCCTACTTTCAGCCTCCCCAGCACTGAGATTACAGTATGCACTACTAAGCCCCAGACTCTGGCCATCTCAGCCAGATCTGGGGCAGGGCTAGCATGGCATGTGGTGTTAGAGATGAAATCATGGTCCCTGTGCTTGCCTACGAAGGGGCTTTATAGTCCACTGAGCTATCTCGCTGCCCCTTTAATTATTTATGTTGTAGGTAGAAGTCCTTTGTCTGAGGTACAACTGGAATTTTTTTTTTCCTACTTTGTAGGTGTCTTTTTATTCTGTTGGTGAATTTTTTTAATGTTGAAAATATTTTAATAAGATGACACCCCAGTTCTTGATTCTTTGACGTATTTCTCATACAGATTGCTTTTTTAAATTAAGTCTCTGCCTACTCCTATGTCAAGATTTCTACATAATTTCTCTTTCAGTAGATTTAGTGTTTCCATTTTAATATTTAGATCTTTTGCCTATTTTCATTTTATGTTAGTGTGTAGTGTTAGACATAGGTTTAATTTTAGTATTTGGCATGTGGAGGGCCAGTTTTTCCAGCACCATTTACTGAAAAGGCTATCTTTCTTTCACAGAACATGTTTAGCCACTTTGTCAAAGATAATGTGGCTGAGAATTTGTAGTTTGGTCTATATCTTCTAATTTGTTCCACTGATCCTCAGGTTTTTTTTTTTTTTTTTTTTTTTTTTTTTTTTTTTTTTTTTTTGTTTTTTTTTTTTTTTTTTTTTTTTTTTTTTTTTTTG
>PVJA010016722.1:0-20000 GCA_004027025.1 Myocastor coypus
AAAAAAAAAAAAAAAAAAAAAAAAAAAAAAAAAAAAAAAAAAAACCAGAATGAGAACACATAAACTCTTATGCAGCACCTAAACCAACTAGAAAAGGAAGAGCAAACAAAACTCAAAGCCCAAAGATGGGACGAAATTACAAAGATTAGAGCAGAAAATAATTCAATTGAGACACAGAAAACAATATAAAACATCAATGAATCAAAAAGCTGGATTTTTGAAAGATTAAATAAAATTGATAAGCCCCTAGCTAACCTCATCAAAAAGAGGGGAAAAAGAAGTAAAATTCAAGCAATAAGGAATGAAAAGGGTGAAATTACTGTTGACCTAGCAGAGATTCAGAGGATCATTAATAGCTGCTTTGAGAATCTTTGCTGTCACAAAATTGAAGACACAGATAAAATAGACAGATTCCTAGAAAGGTACAAACTACTAACACTGAATCAAGAAGATATAAAAACTCTAACCCAAAAACAGCCAATGAAACACAAAATGTAATAAAAAATATAACAACAAAGAAAAGTCCAGGTCCTAATTGATTCACCACTGAATTCTACAAGAAATTTACAGAGGACATAATCCCAATACTCCTCAAACTCTTCAATGAAATTGAAAACAAAAGGATCTTCCCAAAATCATTCCTAGAGGCAAGTATTACACTGTTACCAAAACCAGAGAGAGATGCAACTGAAAAAGAGAACTACAGGCCAATATCTCTCATGAACATGGACGCAAAAATACTTAATAAAATCCTCACCAATAGAATACAACAAATTATAAAGAAGATTATACACTATCACAGGTAACATTTATAGCACAGATGCAAGGATGGTTTAATATATGCAAATCTATAAATGTAATACACTATATCAATAGAGCCAAAGCCAAAAATCACATGATTGTCTCAATTGATACAGAAAAAGCTTTTGACAAAATCCAACACTCATTTATGTTCCAAGTCCTACAGAAAACTGGAATAGAGGGCCTTTACCTCAGTCTGATAAAAGCCATCCAGGACAATCCAAATGGTTAACATAATTCTAAATGGGTAAAGACTGAAGTCTTTTACTCTCTCATTTGGTACAAGACAAGCATGTCCTCCATCATGACTCCTATTCAATATAGTTCTAGAATCATTAGCTACAGCCATTAGACAGGAGACAGAAATAAAAGGAATAAGAATAGGTAAAGAAGAAGTAAAGCTATCATTATTTGCAGATGACATGATAATCTACTTGGAAGACCCAAAATACTCCACTAAGAAGCTACTAGAGTTAATACACAAATTCAGTAGCATAGCAGGATACAAACTCAACACACAAAAGTCAATAGCATTCTCTACACAGATAACAAACACATGGAGAGAGAAATTAGAGCAACAATACCTTTTACGATAGTACCAAAAAGAAATGAAATATTTAGGAATTAACCTAACTAAAGAAGTAAAAGACCTTTTCAATAAAAACTACAGTACAGAGGTCCTACAGCATTTCAGAAAATGGAAAGATATTTCCTGCTCCTGGATAGAGAGAACCAAATTGTGAAAATGGCCATACTCCCTAAATTGTTACACAGTTTTAATGCAATCCCTATCAAAATACCATCAACATACCTCACAGACCTGGAGAAATCATTTCTAAAATTTATTTGGAACCAAAAAAGACCCAAATTGCTAAGGCAATTCTGGGCAACAAAGATAAGGCAGGAAGCGTTACAATTCCTGACCTAAAGTTATACTACAGAGCTACCATGATAAAATCAGCATGGTATTTGCAAGAGAGAGAGAGAGAGAGAGAGAGAGAGAGAGAGAGAGAGAGAGAGAGAGAGAGAGAGAGAGAGCGCTGAGGATCAATGGAATAGATTAGAAGATGCAGAAGCAAATACAAACACATTCAGCCACCTTATCTTTGCCAAAGGGACTAAACATCTACTGGAACAAAGATAGCTTCTTTAACAAATGGTGCTGGAAAAACTAGTTCTCTACATGCAGAAAACTAAAACTTGACCCAAGTCTATCACCATGCACTAAACTAAAGTTAAAATGGATTAAATATCTAAATATTAAAAGGGAAATACTAAATCTCCTGGAAGAGAAAGTGGGAGGAAATCTTGAAGACATTGGGGTAGGCAAAAAGTTCATAGACAAAAATCAAAATGCATGTTTAACACTTGGAAGAATCAATAATTGGGACCTCCTCCAGCTGAGAAGATTTTGCACATCAGAAGAAATTACTAACAGAGTGAAAAGACAACCCACTAATTTCGAAAACATTTTAACTAGTAAGTATTCAGACAAAGGTCTTCTATCTAGAATTTATAAAAAACTAAAAACCATTTGGGACCCAAAATTCAAAGACCCAATCCAGAAATGGGCATCTGAGATGAACATACACTTCTCAAAGAAAGATATCCAACAAGCCTATAAATAGAGGAAAAAATGCTCCACATGGCTAGCCATTTGTGAAATGCAAATTCACTTAGATACCATCTCACCCCAGAAAGAATGGCCATCATAAAGAAATCAACCATCAACACATGTTGGTGAGGCTGTGGGGAAAAAGGAACACTTCTCCACTGCTAGTGGGAATGCAGAGTGGTGCAACCATTATGCAAAGCAGTGTGGAGACTCCTTAAAAAACTAGAACTAACTGGTGAGATGGTTCAGTGGTCTAAAGCCCCTGCTTAGGAAAGCTTAGGCACCACATGCTGCACAAGCCCCAGCCCCAGGGCAGGCTGAGCCAGGCATAATTTAAAAAAAATAGAACTGGAATTGCCTTTCAATCCAGCTATCCCCCTACTTGGAATTTTTCTAGGAGAACTGAAAACATCATATCATAGTGATATCTGTGCACCTATGCTCATAGCAGCACAATTTGTGATAGCCAAAACTTGGAAACAACCAAAATGCCCACCATCTGAAGAATGGATGAAAAAGATGTGGTATTTTTATACAATAGAATATTACTTAGCTATAAAAAATGGTAAACTAGAAGACTTGATATGTAATGGATGTATCTTGAACATATAAGTGAAATAAATCAGACCTACACATGTAAATATAGTCTCCCCAATGTAAGAACTCAAAAGAAGAAATAAAAATGAAAATGTATAACACATCTGAATGGCAACTAAGGACTTCAGTGTTAAACAACAAAGTGACTGCAAACGGAAAAAATAGGAAACATGGAAGGAGCAAAACCATTCACTTATATACACAAGATTAATTAGATAATGGTCCTAAGAACCAGTGTTACGGTTTATGTCTAATTGTTCCTCCAAAGCCTCATGCAATCATGAGGAGGAGACTTCTAGAGTTTGAGACTTGACTCATAATCCACTGGGATTATGTGTTTTACTACTGATGGGATTATGGGTCTAAGTACCTCTGGGATTATGGGTGTGACCTAAGGTGGATAGGCTGAGGCAGACAGCGTGAATGTAATATGTAGAGAAACAGAGAGACAGACTTTAGCTGTTGTTCTCTGCTCCCTTGGTTGGTTGCCTCTGTCACCATTTTGTTGCTGTTCCACTGCCATAAACTGTTGGCCTCCACATTGTGCCTCTCTGCCTTGGATCTGAGTATGGACTGAAGTCTCCAGTAACTGTGAGCTAAATAAATCTTTCCTTCCTTCATTTTTGGTGTTAGGCATTTGTCCCAGCAATGAGAGAAAAGTAACTAAGACAACCAGCAAAATATTATTCACACTCACGATAGCAACAGGTAACACTACAATTATGCTTAGAATGCCTGTCATTCTTGTCTTTCAGATTTGTGCTGCTTCTACTGTAATTTCAGTTACTGCTATACTCTCTCAAGTGAATGATTAGTTTACAAAAAAGGATATTAAATGAGAGTAAGAGAATAGGAAAAATGCCATAGGATTGACTGGCTACAATTTTGTATATACTTAGATTTCTAAATGTCTGCATAAAAATGTGTAACTGCTTTTATCACATCGTATACAGATTTATTAGAATATCAATGATTGATGGAAAATACTGATTCCAAGTTAAGTGTAAGATGTTTGATATTCAGAAACAGTGATGTTAAGCTCAAGTACCTATGTTATAGAGTAATAGTATCATCAACCTTCTCTTCTGGAGGGTTAAGAATATAAGTTTACAGACCAAAATTTAGAGAAAAAGAAGTGCTACAAGGATAATCAATATTTTTGTCCTAGCCCTACAAGATCAGTGAGGACTCAGGACATAAGAGAACCGGTGCTATAACATCCTATAACTCTGTGGTGTCCCAAATTTTCTGTTGAAGGAGATATTGGGGCCAGAGGAAAGGGATTCTTGATGTACAGTGTGCCTAAGGAAAGTCGCCTAGAGAGAAAACAATCTCTCATGCTTTCTTAGAGAGCAAAGCAATAGCTGTGACACATCCAGACAGTTCACACAGACAACAGTTCTACAAAGCACTGTACATGGTTTCAAAGTAAATCCTGAGAGGATGTGACAGACCTTGGGAGATAGAAAAGTTATATGTTTTGTTATACAAGTCTTGCTTTAACTTGCCCTTAACCACCCAGCAGAAAAGTTTAACCATGAGGCATAAAATGTACAGGTAGATTATTATGCTGAGCTATAAAAGGCTTAAGTCAACAGCTTCCGACATTGCCAGTTCTGCCAAGAGTCCATTGCAATTATAGAATACTGGACTATGTATGCAACTATTTTCTCTTAGTTCAAGGAGAAGAAATTTTTGTACCAACATTGATTAGATAAATTATCATGTCTACACCCTGTGCTCTGTATAACTACTCTAAGGACAACAATATGCATTATATCAATTATTGGGAATGTACTACTAACATGTTTTTGAAAATGTCACATTGTTATTTCTTTTTTTTTTTTTTTTTTTTTTTTTTTTTTTTTTTTTTTTTTGTCTTTTTGAGACAGGGTTTCGCTATGCAGTTGAGGCTGGCCTTGAGCTCACTTTTGTAGCCCAGGCTGGTCTCGAACTCGCACCAATCCTCCTGCCTCAGCCTCCCGAGTGCTGGGATTACAGGCGTGAGCCACCACGCCCGGCAAGCCAGCTGAATATGGACTGAAACCTCCATTAACTGTGAGCTAAATAAACCTTTCCTTTCTTCAAAAGATAAAGTAAAGTATAAGAGCTGGGCATGGTGGCGCACACCTGTAATCCCAGCACTTGGGAGGCTGATGCAGGGGGACTCATGCGAGTTCAAGATCAGCTGGGACTACAAAAGTGAGCTCAAGGTCAGCCTGAACTGCATAGTGAGACCCTTTCTCAAAAATACCAGAAAGAAAGGAAGAAAGAAAGAAAGAAAGAAAGAAAGAAAGAAAGAAAGAAAGAAAGAAAGAAAGAAAGAAAATGGCAGGCTATTTTTTCTCAGCTCAGTAGAATATTTTTTACTGAAGTAGATTTTTTTTTTTTTCTTCAGTACTGGGGATTGAACTCAGGACCTTGCGCTTGCCAGGCAAGCACTTATTCTACTGAGCTATCTCCCCAGATCTTTACTGAAGTAGACTTCCTGATAAGTCTTCTTCACTATAATGCAGCTTTCAATTCTGTCTCCCATTATTTGCTTATCAAGGTGCATCAATCTGTTAATAGACAAATAATTTCTGATCAGGTTCTTGTGAGAGAATATAAGTTCTCAAAAGCTCTCCAAATTATCAAATTCTTTATTTTATTCATCAAGGATGATGTAATGCAAACAAATGAAATTTCTAGTTATAGAGATTTTATGAAATATATGTTATAGATTATCACTTGAGGTCTAAATTTCTCTTAGGCAGTAAAACCCAATACTTTTCACCTCAAAAATAGTGAAGCAAGTCAAGAATCTCGCTTTGTCATAGTTGCTAGGAAATTGAGAACTGGACTTGACAAGAGCAACAGAATATAACCTAATAGTATGTCTGTTTAATGTTTGCCTGAGCCCTACATTATGATTTATCTTTCATTTTGTGGTATTACTGACCTTTGCTGTTCTTATATATGTTGTAAAATAAATAATTTTTTTTTTTTTTGGCTGGATTGGGGATTAAACTCAGGTCCTTGCATTTGCCAAGCAAGCACTTATTCTACTGAGCTATCTCCCCAACCCCATAAAATACTTTTAGAAACTGCCTCAAAACATTTTTTGAAAGATGGATGGAGAAAATACAGAAAAAGGTCACTAGAATAGTTAATCATTTGAAATAATTCTCTTCTTTCTTCTCTGCTTCCAGTACTAGTAACCTAATCAAGGTAGACAGGCGAGACATTCCCTCAGATATCTTTGACAGTCAATGTTCTATTTATACTTCTCCTTATTTCACAAATATAGCAGTTAAAAGAACTTACCAGATAGACAATATGAAGATCATTCTCTAAAACAAAGCCCTTCATTGCTCTTTGAAGGTCAGCAAAAATATCTAAGGTGTCAGTTGGAGAAAGTGAAGAAGAAAGAGTAGCTGTACCAAGATGTGTGGCATGATAGGTATTTCCTAGTTTGGGATGGAGAAACAACAAATACCAAAAAAAAAATTTTAAAACACGGTCTTTCTGTACTTCATAATTCATCTCAACTCTGATAAAATTTACAGATTCTTATCCAATGTGCAGATTGTGAGCAATATGAACAAAGTTGAGTGGCAGATGACAGAAAATTGCAACTAAGAATCCACATTTACCTTCCGTCCCATTGCTGGCTTCTGTAATTTGAATAAATTCATTTTCCAGTAGCCACATCACACAGGCCTCAATTGTTCCAAGTTGATCAGAATCTTGACTTCTCTGACTTCTCTGCTTCTCTGCTTTCAAACTTGCAGCCAGAAATGTGCAAGAAGCATAAATCTGCATATCTTGTGATGTACTTGCCACTCTGCCAACTATTATCTGATAGAAAATATTTGAAAATCTCTGTAACTTTTTTTTTCTTGCATTACCAGGGATTGAACCCAGGGCCTTTGCATTCAGCTACATCCCCAGTCAGTCCTTTGTTTTCATTATTTAAGACAATGTCTTGCTAAGTGGCCCAGACTTCAGTCCTAACTCATCCTCCCAGAGTACAGAAATTACAGGTGAATCACCCTGTCCAGCTCTGCAGCTTTTTAATAAAACACGTCTTCATGATATATATTAAAATATTCTCAGAAACTTATGTACAGACTCTTCAATAACTCTTCCATCATCACTTGTTGCAAACTGTAGAGAATGGATTCTGATAATATGAAAAATTTTTCTCAAAACAAAACAAAAAAAGTAGATATAAACTGGGCATGGTGGTGCACATCTGTAATCTCAGCTTTTGTGAAGTTGAGGCAAGAGGATCACTGCTGATTTAAGGTCAGCCTGGGCTAAATATAGTCAGTTCAAGATCAGCCTAGCATGTAATTCTAGCACTTGGGAGGCTGAGGCAGGAGGATCAGTGTGAGTTCAAGACCAGCCTGGGCTACAAAATGAGCTCAAGGCCAGCCTGAACTGTATAGTGATACCCTGTCTCAAAAAGACAAAAAGAAAAGAAAATACTGTTATAGCATTAGCTATCTTAAGTTCTAAGTAATGACTACATGTCCATATATTCATACGAATAGACTCAGACATGCAAAGACCATGACTACAATGATCTTATTTTTAAAAGCACACACACTAAAGCGCTACTGATTTACTCAAATGAAACTCTGCTCAACTCTTACCTCCAAAACAGCTCGAATCATACTGGCGGTTACTTCTTCTCCGTCTTGTCTTTGGAGACAGCTGCAAACAGGTTTTAAGGATCCCTGAAGTAGAGCTATGCCTTTTGATTTCTCAGAGCTCTTACAAATTAAGATACTTTCACCTATAACCAAAATCACATATTTTCAAAATCACAACACATTTCCTAAAGAACTTGCTAAGAGAATTTAAGTTGTCTTATTCCTTTAACAAAGGCTAACATGACAGTTATAGTATGGTGGTTATGATCACAGAAATGCTGTAAGTTGCTTTTCTCAGATATTTGGTCACAGTAATGAAAAGTTGATTGACCTCACCCCAA
Source organism: Myocastor coypus (assembly GCA_004027025.1). Taxonomy (NCBI): domain Eukaryota; kingdom Metazoa; phylum Chordata; class Mammalia; order Rodentia; family Myocastoridae; genus Myocastor; species Myocastor coypus. Next base: position 7,995 of record PVJA010016722.1, read on the forward strand.
AGCAAAAGCCAAGCCCAGCTTCAATTGCCCTGAGTTTGAAACTGTTAGCATGGAGCACTTGAGCCCTTCCTTATTCTTCTAAGAAGTGTCTGTTCATTTCAGTTGCCCATTTTTGATTTGGGTCTTTTAATTTTGGGGATTCTAATTTCTTTGAAGTACAAATGGCCAATAAACACAAAAAATGTTCAACATTCAGAAATTCAATGAGTTAAATGCAAATTAAAACAATACTGATATTCCATCTCAGTGGAATTTCTATCATCAAGAATCAAGTAAGAATGCTAGACAGCCTGCAGCACTAAAAGAACATCTTTCTATTGTTAGATGTATAAACTAGTAAAATCACTACAGAAATCAGCATAAAGATTGCTCAAAAAACAAAAACTAGAAGTTCAACCTAATGCAGGCATTCACTTTCTCAGTTTCTTTCTAAAAGATACCAATACATGCATGGTCATATTCATAGAAGTGCAATGTGTAATAGTTAAATCTTGGAAGGCACCATAAGTCCATTGCTGGTAATATTATCATCACTTTTTGTTACAAGGTAAAAAATTAAAAGGTTTACATTCAAAACCAGCACTTTTTTTTTGGAGTAAAAGATGTATCTTGTTCCCAAAGTATGAGAAGCTCTTAGTATCTCAGTTTCATCTCTAAGACCAGTTGCATAAACAGAACTAGTATGCAAGAGAATCAAATAATGCTAGAGAATAGACTATACTTAAAAATTGCAAATCATCTCCCAATGAGTATAGTAAGAAATCATCTTCATTTAAACAATGCATCATTTCATTTCATAGAATACAAAACAAAATTTTAATTCTACATTAGTAGAAAACCAATGGTTAATAATATATGACCAGAGGTACTGGGGAGATAGCTCAGTAGTATAAGCACCTGCCTAGCAAGTGGAAGGGCCTGAGTTTAATCTCTGGTACCAAAAATAAAATCAAACAAAAAGCCACAGAACAATATATGACCAGTAGTTGGTAGGCTGAGGCAAGAGGATAGCCATGAGCTTGAGACCAGCCTAAGCTACAAGAGTAATTTCAAGACCAGCCTGCACTATGTAATATGACCCTGCCTCAAAAAAAATAAAAAGGGCCGGGCGTGGTGGCTCACGCCTGTAATCCCAGCACTTGGGAGGCTGAGGCAGGAGGATTGGTGTGAGTTCGAGACCAGCCTGGGCTACAAAAGTGAGCGCAGGACCAGCCTCAACTGCATAGTGAGAACCTGTCTCAAAAAGACAAAAAAATAAAAAAATAAAAAATAAAAAGGGCCAGCCAAAAGTACCTGCAAACAGGCACAGAGGCCAGGGGTTCAATCCCACCCCTGGAAGCTGGCATGGGAGCACGCCTGTAATCCCAGCTCTTGGGAGGCTGTTAACAGGCAGATCACCAGATCTGCCTGATCTAGTAGTAAGACCTTGAACACCCTGTAGACCCTTCCCTAAAAAATACAATAAAAAAAGGAAAAGAAAAAATACATGAAAATTATAACATGGTCACTATAACTATTGAGTCCAAAATGATATCAGTACACTGTTAATAGAGTTATATAACACAACGGAAAACAGGCGACCAGGTACTAGTGAAATTTCAAATACACTGACATTGTGCAAGGGCCTGAGTTCAATCCCTGGTTCTGTTAAAAAAAAAAAAAAAAGCAAATACACTGACATTGTCCTTCAGCAATGCTATTATAATTAAATTCAAACTCACCCATTGTGTCTACTCCTTTCCTGCCAGCACGACCAACCATCTGCTTGTAAGTAAGAATGTTGAGAGGGCGACCACTGAAAACAGGAGTCCGAATAATCACACGACGAGCTGGTAAATTCACCCCAGAAGAAAGAGTAGAAGTTGCTACCAGAACCCGAATGAGACCTTGGCGGAAGGCCCCTTCAATGATATCCCGCTCCTCAAAAGTGAGACCTAAAAATAAGATATTCCAAAAACATGTACATTTGACCACTTACAAGTAGATCTGAGATCTGCTACAAGCCTCTAAAGTTTTGTCTAAGCTATTATTTAACTATAAACAAAGAATTCACATAAAAGAGCCACAGCATAAATGGTTATTACTGTTTCAATAAAGCTTTGTTTAAAAAAACAGATGGTGGCTAAATTTGACTAGCATTCTAGTTTGCCAACCTCATTCTTTTGTGTATATATTTTAAATTTTACTTGAAATTTGTATCATAATATAGATTACAATATAAATTACATATACATAAGTGAAGCAATAAAAATCTGAAATACATTGAAAGGGACTGGGGATATAGGTCACTAGCACAAGTGCCTGCCTGGCAAGTACAAGGTCCTGAGTTCAATTCCAGGACCCCCCAAAAAAGCCATAATAAAAATACGTTGAAAGGATTAAACACTTAACCTTAGAAACTAAATCTTCTTGAGGCTAGAGAAATAGCCCAGGGGAACAAGTGTCTTCCTGGGAAGTGCAAGGTCCTGAGTTCAATCCTTGGCTCCAAAAAAAAGTAAATCTTTATTTTATTTTATTTTATTTTATTTTATTTTGGAAACAGGGATTGAACTTGCACTTTCCTGGCAGGTGCTTATGCCACTGAGAGATACCTGCAATATACCTGCCCATAAATCTTCATTATATCGCACATATGATTATTGACAGAAAACTTCCAAAATAGTTCTTCAATTCAGTGATTTTTGCAATCTTGACAACCTATTCATTTGATTTTTAAATACTTTCACTCTTCCCAAATGCAACATGACAATTTCCAAAATAAATTTTGGTTTTGAAATATCTATGAGGATATCTTAATACTTCTTGTAATAAAAGAAGACACCAAGTATAACATAGAGTAGCAAATACCACTATAACCTAAATTTTAAGAAAAAAAAAAAAAAAAAACAGAAAGGTGATAAACGTTAAAATTTTCCCAATAGTTCACAAAAGCCTCTACTTAATATCAGTGTATTACACAGAGAAATAAACTTATTTGTTTTACATTCGTTTAACTTAAGCAAGACAGCTTTTTAAAATGAAATCTGAAGTATGAAACACAATCAACAGGAAATAAACACATATAAATATAAAAATGAAGAAACAATGTTTTGAAGGAGATTCTTAATAACAAATTATAATACAGAATACCTGCATGATGAAATGCTACTCCCCACGGTACAGTTTTTTGTAGTACAGCATCCAGTCCTGCAGGTGAACGTTTCAGTTGAGCTCTTACTTCCTGGAGGCTCTTTGGTTCCAGAATTGGTGGTATAAATTCAGATGAGTTTGCCAGTCCTGTCGTGGCCACACACATACACAATTAATACTGATCAACACTGTCTACCTCTTAAGCATTATGGGCCTAAATTATGACAGAAAATGCCAAGGAAATTATTGAGAAACCACTGCAAACTATAAAATACTGATCTCCATATGCTGTGATATACATGGGATGAGGTGTGACCTAGACCTGAAGAATTTTTAATTCTCCCCAGGTAGTTCTAATGGATACCACAGTTAAGGAGACTCTGTATTAGAATGTTATCAAGTCCAAAGGTGAGGACAGGAACCTACTACAAAAAAAGAGTTACAGAAACTGTTAACTACTCAAAGATTAAAAATCAAAACCTTGCATGCCTATAAAGGCAGGATGGTTGCTGCAAGTTCAAGGCCAGCCTGGGCTACAAAGTTAATTCAAAACCAGCCTGAACTGCACAGCAGAAGCACGTCTCAAAAATATCTTAAAAAAAGAAAAAGACAAAAGGAAAGAGAAAGAGAGAGGAGAGAGAGGAGAGAAACAGAAAGAGATAGAGACAGAGAGACAGAGACAGAGACAGAGAGAAGCAGGCAGGCACAGCCAGCCAGATAGCTCCTGCTTAGGCAGAGCTCAGCAGCCAGGGTATGATTCCCAGCATGCTGTACCAGCCCCACCCCCTGGGGGGGGTGCTGAGATAGAGATTGAGACTGGGCGTGGTGGCGCATGCCTATAATTCCAGAGTTTAAGAGGCTGAAAAAGGAGAATCACTAGGAGTCCAATCTACATAGTGAGACCCCGTATATCCTGTACCAAATACAAGAAAGAAAGAAAGAAAGAGAGAGAGAGAGAGAGAGAGAGAGAGAGAGAGAGAGAGAGAGAGAGAGAGAGAGAGAGCGCTATCTAGATAGATGCTGGAGAGATAGCTTGATAGAATAAGCACTTGCCTAGAATGCACAAGGTCCTGAGTTCAATCCCTGGTACCACCAAAAAAGAAACATTTTCCTTTAGATTTGGTACTTATATTTTATGCTTTTTAAAAATTTTAAATAGCCGGGCATGGTGTTGCACACCTGTAATCCCAACACTTGGGAGGCTGAGGCAGGAGGGTCAGTGCAAGTTCAAGACCATGGGCTACAAAAGTGAGCTCAAGGCCAGCCTGAATTGCACAGTGAGACCTTGTCTCATAAAAATAAAAAAATTTCAAAAAATTCAAGATACAAAAAAAAAAAAAAAGAATCTGATCATTAAGGAATGAGTTGTCATGGCATAATGTAAAAAAAAAAAAAAAAATACAAGTTAGTATGGTACAGAATGCATCAAATAAGAGGAAAGTGGAACAGGTAATACAATATTGGACTAGAACCTATAAATTTCAGGCAAAGGTGCCTTGTTTGAGCCAGGCTTGACACATCTGCTACCTGCCCGCAAGCAGCTACTGATATAATGAAGTAATAAAATACTTTAATACTCTGTAACTGGACCTGGTTGGTCTTCCTTATGTTTACTTTGACCCCAAAAGACCACAGACTAGGAAAAGAATTGAGACAATAGTGTTCATCCTTGAATAAATATAAACATACACTAATGGTTATGTAATGCACTGGGTTAGCATTGAGCAATTAAAAAGGAACAAATTATAAATGCAACAACATCAATGAACCTCAAAAACAAGCAAATGGGATGAGGGAAAGAACAGTTTGTATAATTATACTACTAATTTGTACTGGTCTATTGAAAGGAAGAGGTGAGGGCTAAAATATATTTTTTACTAATTTTCTGACCAATTTTGTATGCTTATATCTGTTAATCTGAATAACTAATTTGAAGACAACATTCAATAAAAGAATCATTGTTGAATCTTTATTTTGCTTAGAGAAGTTTTGCATCATTTTTACTGGTTTTAATATTTTTTATTCTCGGGCCAGCCAAATAGCTCAGTGGATTAAAGCATCTGAAAGCAGGCACAGAGGCCTAGGTTTCAATCCCCAGGCCTGCCATGCCACTCTCTCCACACACATGGGGGGGGGGGGGCTGAGATGGTAATTGAGACTGGGCATGTTGGTGCCTGCAACCAGAGGGATCACTTTAAGTCCAATCTAGCAGTGAAATCCTGAACATCCTGCAGACCTTTCCCTAAAATAGGAAGGAAGGAAGGAAGGAAGGAAGGAAGGAAGGAAAGAAGGAAGGAAGGAAGGAAGAAAGGAAGGAAGGAAGGGAATTTTTCTTCTTAAAATAATTTTTATATCCCTCTCCACACACACACATGACACATGGAAGATAACATGCTTCGAGGCAAGCAGAACTACTTACAGCTGATTATTCACTGCCACCTGACCAGGGAAGAAAGATTAGAACTAAATGAACAAAGGCTAAAAATAAACCTAGTTATGTTGCTCCGTTTTTTTTTTCTCCAGTTTTTTTTTTTTTTGAATTTTTTATTTTTTTATTTATATTTTTTTTTTTCTTGTTTCAGAACCTTTGTTTATTCACTCATTTTTATGGCCGGCTCAACCCACCCTGAGGGCAGGGCTGGTGCAGCATGTGGTGCCGGGGATCGAACCGCGGTCCCTGAAGCCACCCAAGCTTCCCCAAGCAGGTGCTTTAGACCACTGAGCCATCCTGCCGGGCCCCTTTCTCCAGTTTTAAACTTGACTACATTTCTAAGAAATAAAGTGGGCTTTTGTTCAGGTCTTTGTAAAAAAAAAATAATAATAATAATAATTTTTTAAAAAATCATTCAGAATGAAAGAAGCCATAGAAAACATATAAGAAAATACATGTGCTGTACGACTGCATTTATATAATATTCTTAGTTTCTAAGATACAAGTAATCACAAACAACAGAAATATCCATATTAAGAACACTGTTTTAGAGTATTAAATCTCATAAAGTAAAAATAACTGATATAAATTTTTTAAAAAAATTTTTAGTGATGGGGCCAGCGAGATGGCTCAGTGGTCTAAAGTGCCCGCTTAGGCATGCTTAAGCACCACAGGGACAGTGGTTTGATCCCAGCACCACATGCTGTGCCAGCCCCACCCCCAGGGCAGGCTGAACTAGCCATAACATAAAGTTTTAAGAAAATTGTTTAGTGATAAGCCATTTCAAATTCTCTAAGCTCAGATGTGAATTGAACTAGATCAATCAACCTTAATAAAACATTTTACGTATTAGCCAAAATGAACTGGAAAAAAACAAGTGGTAGAAAGCTGCCAAGAGGGAGGAAGGAGGCTGACATCAAAAGAACAGAACAGAACTTTAATGATGGAGCTGTATTTGACTATAGTGATGGTAAAATGGATATTACAGCCACTAAAATTCATTAAATTACACACTTAAAGAGGACACATTTTATTATGTAAAGACTATAACTCAATAGAAGTAATTTTAAAATACATATGAGATCAGATATAGTGGTGCACACTGATAATGTCAACATTCAGGAGGCTGAGGCAGGAGGATCACTGTCAATTTGAAGCTAGCCCAAGCTACAAAGTAAGTTCAAGGGCAGCCACTTTCTAGGGGTAGGAGGTATACTATAAATGTAGTTTAGTTCACAATTTAAGAACTCAAAGCACAGAGATCCCAAATGAAAAATGCTGGTATACATTTACATAAGCACAGCTCTGTAGAGGGGTGACAAGAGGGCCAGCAGTAGCCATGACAACAGAGTCATGTTTGTTAACTGGATCACTAACCTTACTTTATTAGCAGTACATGTTAGTAGTATGTGATGATTAAATTCTTGTGGAAAGTGGTGCTTGTACATAACACATCTTAATTCTTTCATCCTTCTCTCTTTCCTCCCATCTCCCTTCATCCATCCCTTGCAAACATACTAAAAATGGAGACTTTCATTTCCATCTGTAGCTTACCCTCAGCTTGATGGTGTAGACTGCAGAATTCTCGAGCAATGATATCCGCTAGTTTCTCGCACCATTTTTTTGATGGACAAAAAAGTAATACTGAATGGTTCTCACAGACAGTCTCATAACATAAACTAACAACATGATCCTCATCTCCCTAAAAACAAGAGAAAACTACTTCAGTTATACTTTCAGAATATTCTCACATCAGCTTAAAATCACTCAGCCAGGAGTGGTGGCACAGGCTTGTAATCCCAGCACTTGGGAGGCTGAGGCAGGAGGATCAGTGTGAGTCTGAGACCAGCCTGGGCTACAAAAGTGAGCTCAAGGCCAGCCTGAACTGCATAGCAAGACCCTGTCTCAAAAAGACATAAAGACATAAATAAATAAATAAATAAATAAATAAATAAAATCACTCATTTTGTTTCATGGGGAACATTTTTGTACTCAAAACAATAGTATAAGTAACTTTGAAAATCAGTAACAACAAAAGTAAGAAGTAAAACAATCTTTATGATGCAAGGTGAGAAGGAAAATGTTTTTATGCATTCAAATAATATGTGCTGAGCTTGAACCCTTAAGTAGTAGGGATATAATGGTCAACAAAAGAAAGTTAAAGTCCTAGATTCAAGATATATACAATCTTACTGAGACACACCTGAAAATTCTAAACCAATAAATGTGGCTGGATGTGGTGGTAGACACCTGTAATCTCAACACTCGGGAAACTGAGCAGGATTGCTACAAATTTGGGCCACATAGTGAACTCAAGGCCACTCTGAAGTACACAGAAAAACCCTGTCTTAAGAAAACTCAAAAAATGTAAAACACAACCATGAGATGTACCATGAAACAGTTTTTCTGTTGTTATTTGGCTGGCTCAGGCAGCCTTAAGGGCAGGTCTTGTAAGGCATGTGGAGCTGGGGATCTAACCATGGTCCCCTGCTCCTGACTCAGTTTGCCCTAACAGGCATTTGAACAACTGAGCTAACCCGCAAGGCCCCAAAATTGGAGAAGGGTGTAAAACAGTTTTTATTGTCTTTTTAAGATCTCATATTTGACAGAAATTTGACCAAGACCTAAAAGAAAAATTTCCCTAAGAAAATGATTTAGCTAAGATGTGAGTGGGAGTGGGGAATTTCTCAGTGAAAAGTAACACATTGCTCAGGCAGAACAAAGAGCATGTGTGAGTGCCTTGTGCCAACCTGCAACTTCACAGTGGAAAAATGCCTATCAGTGTGTATAGAATTCATGCCTCCATTTACTCACTACACAACAAACTGTACCAGGTACTGTTCTAGGAACTGAGGACAAAGTAGAGACAAAGCAGAAATAAGTTCTGCCCTCATATTGTGTTTACTCCAGCAGGAAGAGACAGAAAATAGCAAAAAGAAAGTAAAATGTACAATATGTTCAATTTTCCAAAAGCACTAAAGAGAAAAGTAAAACAGGGAAGACAATTAGGGACCATGAGGACACTGTAATTTAGATAAGGTGTCCAAGGAAGGTCTAAGAGAGGGACATTTGAGTAAAGAAGCCAGGTTGGGTGAGTGAACCATCCTGATACCAAAAGGGAGGGCACTTCAGATAGAGGTGAGGTGGGAGATGCCTGGTGAAAGAATGGCAAGGGACATGGGGAAGATCACGGCAGGCCAGCTCAGAGCACCCCAGGAGCCAATCATACAGGGCTCTGCAGGCTGCTTGAAAGATGTTGGCTTTAATTCAAAATGAAACGAGCCACTGTAGGATTCTGAGCAGACAAATAATGTGATCTGATGTTCACTTTAACCAGAACACTGGTTCCTTATTTAAGCAGACTGAAGGGAACAAGCAGGGAAAACAATTAGGAGGCTGTTTCAGTAATGCAGTTCAGAAGTAAAAGTTGTTCAGATAGAGTGCACATGTAGTCATCAGAAGATTAACAATGTATTCAATAAGCACCTGGTATGGTGAGGTAGCACAAGCTTGTAATCTCAGCACTCAGGAGGCTGAGGTTGAGGCTGAGGCAGAGGCAGGAGACTGATGTGAGTTCAAGATCAGCCTAGGCTACAAAGTGAGCTCAAGGCCAACCTGAACTGCATAGTAAGAGCCTGTCTCAAAAAAACAACTAAATCAGGTTCAACATACACACTTATAGAGCTGCTAGAGAAAAGCCTGGAGAAATTTAGGGTAATGAACAAAGCAACTGAGAAAGGTTCCATATCAAGTGTGCAGAGGCCACAAATACAAACTTGTGAAGATATTAAGACACCAATTTAGCCCTACTCCTTACTCTAAAGTGGCCCTCAGCACTCAGATGTACACGCATGCATTAAAAATAGCCAGTCCTGGTAGTGCATGCCTATGATCCTGGCCTCAGGAGGTCAAGGCAGGAGGATTGCCAGAAGTTTAAGGACAGCTTGGACTACATACAGACTTCAAGACCAGCCTGGATTACACAGTGAGACCCTATCTCAAAAGAAAAAAAAAAAGCCTAAATAAATAAATGAAATAAATAGGTAGTTCAGTGGATTAAAGCACATGGTTCGGCAAGCTCACTCAGGCCCTAAGATCTGCGGTTCAATACCCTGCCCCACATAGAGCATGACACCTGCCCTTAATGCTGACTGAGCATCCAAAAGAAAAGAAATAAACAGATAAAAATAGAAAAAGTCTCAGCCAGACTTTCACATCTAAAATCCCAGCATCCAGCCAGGCATGGTGGCACACACCTTTGATCTCAGCACTTAGGAGGCTGAGGCAGAAGGATCGGTGTGAGTTTAAGACTGGCCTGGGCTACAAAAGTGAGCTTAAGGCCAGCCTGAACTACATGGCAAGACCCTGTCTCAAAAAAAACAAAAAAATAAAATCCTAGCACCCTAGGAAGCTGGAATACGAGAATCTTAAGTTAGATGCCACCCTGGACAACTGAACAATTTAGTGAGAGCTCATCTAAAAATTAAAAAGACACAAAATAAAATAAAAATGACCTGGGATATAGTTCTGTGAAGGATGTGGGTTCAATCCCCAGGACTACAAAAAAAAAGAAAAGAAAAGAAAGCAAAAGGGAAAGGAAAGGAAAGGAAAAACAAAATATTTCTCACTTAGTAGAAAAGTACACTTCTTCAACCCTGGGCTTAAAAAATCAGGATAGCAAATAAAAATACTATCAACTAAAAGTTTTACAGGGTGGTAGGGGAGGAACAGGGGAAGTTAAAATAAACAAACAACAACAAAAAAAAACTAAGCTGTGATACACAAACATATTAGCTTCCCACAATGAGTATGTTAGACAATTTTAAAAATTATTTTTGTTACAACTACTAAATAATTACAATCCTATTTTATAAACAGATTAGAGATTTTTGTAATTCAACCATTATCTCAGTCATAACAAATATTTCTATTAAGACTCAGAGGTAGCTCTCCGCCCCATCGCTGTAGGTCGCCATCATGGACACGAGTTGTGTGCAGCCCATCAAGCTGGCTAGGGTCACCAAAGTGTTGGGCAGGACTGGCTCGCAGTGACAGTGCACGCAGGTGTGTGTGGAATTCATGGACGACACGAGCCGCTCCATCATCCGCAATGTGAAGGTGCCCATGCTTGAGGGCAGCATGCTCACCCTGCTGGAGTCAGAGCAGGAAGCCAGGAGGTTGCGCTGAACCCAGCTGCTGGGTCCTGGACGTCCACCTACCACCTGTGCCACGGGATAAACTGCAACTGTTAAAGCGTTTGTCTTGTGTGTTAAAAAAAAAAAAAAAAAACTCAGAGGTAGAACTGTCTAAATCCTAAAATTAAGTTCTTGTCAATTCTATATACTCTTTAGTATTGTGTATGTATATATATATATATGTATATATATATATATATATATATATGTATATAGTATTTCAGTATACTATATACTATTGGTATAATACAAAATTGGTACAACTAATAAAAGATTACTTTTCCACATTAAACTAGTATAGGATAAACTATAAGAATATCCTTATGTAGAGGCAGGGGAGATAGCTCAGTAGAATAAGTGTTTGCCTGGTAAGCTCAAGCACCTGAGTTCAATCCCCAGTCCCACAAGCAAGCAAGAAAGGAAAAGAAAATCCTTATGTATTTAAATTTTTTGGTGACAGAGTCTCACTCTGCAGTTCAAGGTGGCCTTAAACTCACTTTGTAACCCAGGCTGTTCTCAAACTTGAAATGATCTTCCTGCCTCAGCTTCCCAAATGCTGGGATTACAGGCATGTGCTACTACACCTGGTCCAAAAATTGTTAAGCAGAAAAATCCACAAAATTAGGTACTTTTAAAATGTTTACAGTATATATAGGAAATAATGACCATTTAAAGACATAACTATATTCCTATCACCATCAACTTCCATAACATCTAACTACATAATGCAAAAATTGTTAACTGCTTGGAACTTGCCATTAAACACAAAGATATTGGTAATAGCAACATCAGAGTAATGAGTTACCTTCACTTGTAGCATGGGTTGAAACTCCCTCACAAGCTTCATTGAAGAGTCATAAATGGAATTTCCAATTTTTATTGACTCCAAAAGCGGCACAGGACGAAAATCAGTGTGGTAGAGCTCAGCATTCAACCAGGAAGCCACAAGCTCCAAATTAGGAAGAGTGGCACTCATGCCAACAACCTGCACAGCGCTAGACAGCGGACTGGCTAAATCTGCCGGGCTAAGAAAAATAAATGAAAATCACATCCAAAGATACACACTAAAGGGGCTAGCAAGATAGCTCAGTGGTCTAAAACGCCTGCTTAGACAAGCTTAGGCAGGGATCACGGTTCATTCCCCCATACCACGTGCTTCACCAGCCCTGCCCCCAGGGCAGGCTGAGCCAGCCATATTATTATTTTTTTTTTTTTTTTTTTTTTTTTGAGACAGGGTCTCGCTATGCAGTT
>PVJA010016722.1:21353-43009 GCA_004027025.1 Myocastor coypus
TTTTTCACTGTAATAAATTTTTATTTTTTTATTATTTTTTAAAAAGATTTTTTTGCCGGGCATGGTGGCGCATGCCTGTAATCCCAGCACTCGGGAGGCTGAGGCAGGAGGATCAGTGTGAGTTCGAGACCAGCCTGGGCTACAAAAGTGAGCTCAAGGCCGGCCTGAACTGCATAGTGAGACCCTGTCTCAAAAAGACAAAAAAAAAAAAAAAAAAAGAATTTTTTATTTTATTTATTTTTTTCTTGTTTCAGAACCTTTGTTTATTCACTCATTTTCATGGCCGGCTCAGCCCACCCCGAGGGCAGGGCTGATGCAGCATGTGGTGCCAGGGATCGAACCGCAGTCCCTGAAGCCGCCCAAGCTTTCCCAAGCAGGCTCTTTAGACAACTGAGCCATCCCACCAGGCCCACTGTAATAAATTTTTAAAATGTATACATTTACTATATTTTCTAATCATATCACAAACATTTAATATATAAACCTAGGACTCATACTTACTGGATCATGGATTACTGGGTCAAATTTTATCTTCAGTTTCCCAAAGAGACTGTATCAAAGTAATACTCCAACAATCTACACGTGTTCTACTATTCCACTCTAGTGACAACTTGGTGTTATCAATCTTTTTAATGTTAGCCATTAGGGACAGTGCATGATGATACTTGTTGGAAGAGGCAATACATGTCTACTTGCTGGCTAATGAGACTGAGTACCATTTCACATTTACAGGCCATTTGTGTACTGTCTTGCAGATGTCAGTTCAGATTCTTACCGATAATTGGGCTATTTGTGCTTTTCTTACTCATAGAATTTATTAAAATAGTTCAGACAATGACTTTCCTCTTTCATTAATTTCTTTTTCATGGTTGGTTCAACCTGCCCTGGGGGTGGGGCTGGCATAGCATGTGGTGCCGGGGATCAAACTGCAGTCCCTGCAGTTGCATACGCTTGCCTAAGCAGGCTCTTTAGACCACTGAGCCATTTCTCCAGCCCTCTTTCATTAATTTCTGTGGTTGCTTTTACTATTCTTTTTCTTCTTTCTGTGAAATTACCTTATAATTCTTTTCTGAAGTTCTTAAAATAGATATGTTAAGTAATTTATATACATGTATATATAAAATGATCAATTTCGCTTTAACTGTTCAGATGTGGCACACACCTGTAACCCCAGCATAGCATAAAGCAGGAAAATCATTGCAACTAAGAGGCCAGCCTGATCTACCAAGAGAGTTCAAGGCCAACCTGAACTACATCATGAAATCCTGTCTTGAAAAAGACAAAAAATAAGTTTCCAATTTAAAACAATATCAGTTGCATTAATTTATGAGATTTTTTATAGTCCAAAACTATTTTCTAATTTTTACTTTTTGTCCTAAAAAAGTCAAAAAATATATTATTTAATTTCTGAACATGTATGTTTCCTTTTTTTTTTTTTTTTTTCTTCAATATGGGGGATTAAACTCAGGACCTTGCACTTCCTTGGCAAGCACTTATTTTACTGAGTTATCTCCCCAGCCCAACATTTTCTAGTTACACCTTGCTTATGTTTATTTGTATCTAGATTCCACTGTTGTCAGGCAGTTGTTGCTTTTTTTTTTTTTTTAATTTTTATTTGTACCTGTTTGCAGTACATAATGATTACATTCAAGACATTTCATGGGGGGTTCTTTTTTTTTTTTTTTGGTTTTTTAAGATAGGGTCTTGCTATTAGCTCAGGACAGCCTTGAATTCACTATGTAGCACAGGCCTTGAACTCACAGTGCTCCTCCTGCCTAACCTCTTCAAGCGCTGGGATCACAGGCGTAAGCCACCAGGCCTGCTGGCAAACTACGTTTTAAGTTACTTCAATCCTTCAAAATATATTAAGACTTGGGGCCTGGTGGAATGGCTCAGTGGTCTAATGCCCCTGCTTGGGGAAGCTTGGGCGGCTTCAGGGACCACGGTTTGATCCCCAGCACCACATACTGCGCCAGCCCTGCCCTCGGGGCAGGCTGAGCTGGCCATAAAAATGAGTGAATAAACAAACAAAGGTTCTGAAACAAGAAAAAAATAAATAAATAAAAATTAAAAAAATATATATATATATATTAAGACTTACTCTGTGTACCACTACATGATAAATGTTTACATAAGTATTTCATTTGTATAAAATAAAAATATATACTCTGCTGGTTTTGGGTAACTATTCTATATACAACAATTAGGTCAAACTTGCTTACTGTAATAGTCATATTTTCTATGTCCCTAATTTAGCCTATCATGTAGTATATTCTATCACATAGTAAGACATATTTAAATCTTCCTATATGGAAAAACTGGCTTTCTATATGTCAAAGATTAATTACTGGGAATGTATTACTAATGTGTTTTGAAACTGTCACATTGTAATTTCTTATTAAAAGTAATAAAAAGATCTGTCGCTCAAAAAAAAAATAAATAAAAAGTAAAATTAGGCCCACATCTTTCACCATGCATTAACCTAAAATTGCAATGGATCAAAGATCTAAATATTAAAACAGAAACTCAGGGCTGGGGAGAGAGGTCCATGGCACAAGTGCCTGCCTGGCAAGTGCAAGGTCATGAGTTCAAACCCCAGTCCCACACACACAAAAATAAATAAATAAATAAATAAATAAAACAGAAACACTAAGCCAGGTGTGGTGGCACATGTTGCAATCCCAGCACTTGGGAGGCTGAGGCAGGAGGATCGATGTCAGTTCGAGACCAGCCCAGGCTACAAAAGTAAGCTCAGCCTAAACTGCATAGTGAGATCTTGTCTTAAAAAGGTGGAAAATATATATATAAATATCTACATACATATATATAAAAATATATACATATACATATACACACATACATTTATGTAGCACTCAAAGATCTCCAAATTTAACGATACAATCCAAAATGTTTCTGCATTGATAAAACCTATTTAGTACCCAGCAAAGTAAGTCAAAATAGACCAACACCAGGATATATCCATATGAGATCTCACCATACTAAAGGAAAAACAAAAAGCTCCAGAAAAAATAGCTTAAATTTTATACAAAGGATGAAGGATCAGAATGTACAGGCTTTCTAAGTGAAATGAAAAAATAAAGCAATAAATAGTCTTGACTTTTATACCTAGATAAGTTATTAAATATAAATTAAAGGAAATAGGGAACAGCCATATTTAATGTTTACAAAGTAATCTAAACTCAAGTATAGGGGCCAGGGAGATAGCTCTGTGGCACAAGTGCCTGCCTGGCAAATCCAAGGTCATGAATTGGAACCCTGGTCCTACCAATAAACAAAAACAAAAACAAAATAAATAAATAAAATCAAGTCTAGTCTGAAGTACATCTTTCTTTTCTTTTTTTATTTAAACTTATTTATTTATGTTATGTCTAGCTCAGCCTGGCCTGCCCTAGGGATGGGGCTGGTACAGCACATGGTGCTGGGGATGAACCACGGTCCCTGCGGTTGCCTAAGCTTGCCTAAGTTGCCTAAGCAAGTGATTTAGACTGCTGAGCTATCTCATCAGTCCTGAAGTGCATCTTTCAAAATGAGAACAAACTTTTGCACATATATTTTTTTCTTAAAGTACTGTATCCCGGGCTAGGGAGATAGCTCAGGGGCACAAATGTGTATCTGGCAAGTGTAAGGTCCTGAGTTCAATCCTCAGTTCTGCAAAAAATAAATAAATAAAGTACTATATCCCTTTAACTTGTACTTTTGCACTTTGAAGACAGTTTCTCCTTCCTATTTGGATAGCAGGAATAGAGTCGTTTCAGATACTCACCGAGACGCTAATTTCTGAGTAAGATAGCAAATCTTGGTGAGTAAAAGTTCCAGCAGATACCCTCGGTGAGAGTCTCCCAACATGTGTAGCTCATCCACAACCACCGTTCCTGAAAAGGTTTTCCAGATGCTAGGTGTTATAGAACTTCACAATTCTAAAAATTTTTAAAGACTCAATAGCATATATCATATAATAATTACAGTTAATATCATATAGTATAAATAATTACAACATATTGCAAGTGATAAGGTTTCATGCTATAACATAAAAACCAGATTCAGAATAATGAGCAATTATTCTCCAAGATGTTTCAGTTATCATAAGCACTCCTACTACAATGTATTCTGGATATTAAAAGCAATGGTTATCTAACTCAGAACTTACTAAACCCAGGAAACACTATCAATGCTTAGCTATAAATTAGTAACTTTATATCAAAATAAATATAATGATATAACAAAGATATACATGTTAACTATTCATTGTATTGAGTAGGTGGGCAGTTTGTATCGTGGGCCTTTTATTTTTTATTTTTTTTGTTCCTGGCTCAGCACAGCATGTGGTGCTGAGATCCAACCATGGTCCCTGTGCTTGTTTAAGCCTACCTAAGCAGGCACTTTAGACCACTCAGCTATCTAGCTGGTCCCAATTTTTTTTTAATGTATTTGGTACAGGGTATCACTAAACAGCTCAGACTTGTAGTGTCCTCCTGTTTTCAGCCTTCCCGGTGCTAGGACTACAGGTGTGTGCCGCTGTGCCTGAAATTTTGGTCCACTCAGCGCATCTGATGGTAGGGCTATTGTGGCATGTGGTGCCAGGTATTAAATCCCACTCCCTGCACTTGCCTAAGCAGGTGCTAAGTCCACTGAGCTATCTCGCTGGCACTTATTCCAGGCATTTTAAATTACATTCCCAGTTGGGTTTTTTTTTTTTTTTTTTGGAAACATGGTCTTTCTCAGCTGCTAAATTTCCCAGGCTAAACTCAAACTTCCAGTCCTCCTGTCTCAGCCTCCCAAAGTGTTAATCTTATAAGGCATGAGCAACATCTGGCATGTATTAGCTTTTTCTATAAGAAAAACAATCAACCTCATGTCAAAACAATTGCTTAGAAAAAAACAAAACTAGGTCAAAAAGAAAGAGATGATTTTTGTAAAAAAAAAAAAAAAAAAAGAAAGAGATGATTTTAAGGGAGTTCTTTTGACATGATAGGCTAAAATCGCCCTGTTGCAAAACTTACTGTTGCACAAATTGGGTAAATGAACCAGTCTGTGCCTTTGGAATGATGCTCAAAAACCAGAAAATTGCTCAGCATGGTGGCACAGGCTGTTATCCCAGCACTCAGGAGGCTGAATATGAAGGACCACTAGGAATTCAAGGGCAGCCTGAACTACAGAGAAGAACCCTATCTAAAATAAATAAATAAATGAATTATGGAAAATTTAGTATCACTCTTTTTATTTTATACAGGGTCTACAGGTTCTCACTACACACCTCATACTCATAATGATTCTCTTGTTTTTATCCTCCGAAGGGCTGGGATTACAGCTGTGCACTACCACATCCAATCTCACTCCTCATCTCAGAGTGCCCTGAGGGCAGGGCTGGCACAGCATGTCAGGAATCAAACCCTGGTCCCTGTGTCTGCCTAAAAAGGCACTTTAATCCACTGAGCTATCTTGCTGGCCCTTCAATGCCTTCTTTGGATAAATATATTTGTAACATCACCTTTGTTTGGAAATGTATTTTTTTTTGGGGGGGGGGAGGACCAGGGTTTGAACTCACGACCTTGTATTTGCCAGGCAGGCACTTGTACCATGGAGCTATCTCCCTGGCCCCCTATCACCTTTTTTCTTGTACATGTACTAGTATCCCCATAATGTATCCTCCTCACTAAACTAAATCTTTTCAGACAACATCCTAAGGAAATATTATGCTCCTTTTCCTTACCAGTAAACTATCCTCAAATCATGCTATGTGATGAATTACTTCAGCATTTATTCATGCAGCCAAAAATAGTCTACTATGCCAAGCACTGCACTAGGTATACTGAATATATAATAAAGATTCTGTAACAATCCTCAAGGTAATCCAATGGTGTCAGAAGCACTAAGCTAATTCTAACACAAATTGACTGATATCTTTCTCCATGCTCTGTCTAGCAGAGCCCATGTCTTACTAATCTTTGATTCTCACTTTCCATGCCTACACTACAACATAACCATGTTATTTTTAACTTTACCATGTTCTTAATGAATATCTGATATTTTTGCTGTATCTGCTGCTACCTCTACATAGTGGCCTTTCCTTAATAGGAAAAAATGAATTACAGCCCCCCCCGATATGCTGAGCCAGTAAGCCACTCCAGGCATGGTAGCACACACCTGTAATCAAGTGCTAGAGAGGCTGAAAGCAGGAGGATCACTATGAGTCTGAGCTGCCTAGTGAGACCCTGTACCAAATACATAAAAAAAAATCTTTTCAGAGTCTCAAGCTCAAATGCAGTATGTGCGTGCACACGTGCGTGCATGCATGCATGTGTGCGTATTTACTGATTTTTGAGACAGGGTCTCATAACATAGCTCAGAATGGCCTTAAACTCACTATGTAGCCCTGCTTGGCTTTGAACATGATCCTCCTGCCTCAGTTTCCTCAGTGCTGGGCTGACAGACATGAGCCACCACACCAGGTTTCCCTATTATTTCTGTTTCTATGGTTTCCTATCATTACCTTGAGTGGAAACTTCTAGGTTCAAGCCTCATCTAGAGATCAGAGCACTATTACAATAGTACACAGATAACACTAACTAGCTCGAGCAGGCTTCTTTCCATTGCTAGTAAACTTTAGAAGGAAAATGAAAGCTGACAGCTCAATAATATCCTCTATGCTTCATAAAGTACAAAAATATAAGGCAGTGAAATCAATATCAGCAGCAGAACACAAGACATACTTGTTTACACGATGGTAACACTGCAGATGCCAATTCTTGCCTCCAGAAGTAGATGACAGATAGTACTACAACACGGGACCAGGGAACACTGCTGTTATGGTTTATGTCTAGTTGTCCCTCCAAAGCCTCATGAGTCATAGAGCAGGGACTTCTAGAGTTTGAGACTTGATCCATGATCTACTGGGATTATGTGTTTTAATACTGATGAGATCATGGTCTGAGTACTACTGGGAATTATAGGTGTGGCCTGAGGTGGATAGGCTAAGGCAGAGAGCCTGGTGTAATTTAAATTTAATTTAAACTGCTGCCATGATTGCAGTTGGTCTGCTGCCCTGGTTGGTTGGCTGCCTCTGTCGCCATTGCTGCTTTTCCACCACCATGAACTGCTGCTCTCTGCCATGTGCCCCTCAGCCTTGGATCCAGCTGAGTATGGACTGAAACCTCCAGTAACTATGAGCTAAATAAACCTTTTCTTCCTTCATTTTGAGTGTCAGGTATTTGTCCCAGCAAGGAGTAAAAAGTAACTAATACAACTGCCCATCACTACTTAGACCTTTCTAAATTGCCAACTTTTTTTTTTTTTTTTGGCCTTTTTGAGACCAGGTCTCACTATGCAGTTCAGGCTGGCCTTGAGCTCAATTTTGTAGCCCAGGCTGATCTCAAACTCACACTGATCCTCCTGCCTCAGCCTCCCAAGTGCTGGGATTACAGGCATGTGCCACCATGCCCAGCTTAAATTAGGAACTTTATAGAAATAAACACACAAGGGTATAACAAAGACATCTATATTACTTACTATGTGTAATGTTTTCTAGTAATGGGGTTTTTACTCTGAGCCTCTGTACTTGGTTATGTACAGAAATCATCATAGTTTCATTCTGTTCCATCAAACATGGCAGTATTTCCTTAAATTTTCTTACCCAACAGATCCATCTTATTCTCCTCTATGAGGCGATTGATCAGACCATTGGCTCTCTCAATTGTGCAGACAGCAATGTCCAAGGAAGAAAAGTGACCTGCTGGAGAGGCACTGCCCATATAGCCATCTACTTTAATTCCTACATCTTGAAACAGACTCTGAATTGAAAACAATACAGGTGAAAGAAATTGTGATTCACAAGTTATAGATGGGCTCTATCTAAGAAAAGAGACATAACCATTTAAATACACTTATGAGATTATCAGTTGCTCCTGGTCAGAACTCACATACATTTTAGAAACATATATTAAAACTCTCAAGTCTGAAATTGGTGAAAATCAATATAAAGAATTCTGTTAAGACACAGTCAAGGGCCCGGCGGGATGGCTCAGTGGTCTAAAGCGCCTGCTTGGGAAAGCTTGGGTGGCTTCAGGGACCGCATTTCGATCCCCGGCACCACATGCTGCGCCAGCCCTGCCCTCAGGGCAGGCTGAGCCAGCCATAAAAATGAGTGAATAAACAAACAAAGGTTCTGAAACAAGAAAAAAATAAATAAAAAATTTTAAAAAAAAGACACAGTCAAAATTAAGATATGGCATATACAGGTACAAATTCCCTATGATGAATGTTATCATTATGCATATCTAAAGTGTACCAATAGAGCCAGCCAGATACCTCAGAAGATCTGCTTAGGCAGATGCAGGGGGTTCAATCCCAATTTTCCATAACAGCCCCACCCCAGGGCACACTAAGACAGCAATTAAGGCTGGGTATGGTGGCATGTGCCTATAATCCCAGCACTGGGGAGGCTGAAAACAAGAGAATCACTACAAGTCTGATCTGTGTAGTGAGATCCTATAAACCCTGTACTAAATGCAAAAATAAATCAAGCGTAGCAATACAATAACTTTTAAAAATAAAATAAAGCCAAGTTTAAAAAAAGACCCTCTATGCCCTTCCCCCAAGAAATCATTTTTAATAGTCAACTTTTTTTTTTTTTTTTTGTCTTTTTGAGACAGGGTCTCACTATGCAGTTCAGACTGGCCTTTAGCTCACTTTTGTAGCCCAGGCTGGTCTCAAACTCGCACCGATCGTCCTGCTTCAGCCTCCCAAGTGCTAGGAGTATAGGTGTGCACCACCACGCCCAGCTTAATAGTCAACTTTAAAGATAGATGAGATATAGTGAAAGAAACTGTGCTTCTCACCTGCTTTTATAAATTCTTTTGGTGGGGGGGCTACTAGGACTCAAACTCCGGACCTCATGTTTGCTGGGCAAGTGCTATGCTGCTGAGCTGTATCCCTAGCCCTGCCTTTACAAATTCTATTTCAAATGAATAAGGATAAGGATTCTAATAATGGAACTTTTACTATTTCAAACTTAGTATTTACCTGGAAACAGTATTTCTTTAGCCACAGAAACAAAGGGAAGAATAAACAAAACTTTCTTTCACATCAAATAAAATTAAGTCATTTCAATGATAGCATTTAGTAATCTAAGATATAATAAGTATTTATACAAATCAAAATTGCAAGGAAGGCCAGGCGTGGTGGCACATGCCTATAATCCCAGCACTTGGGAGGCTGAGGCAGGAGGATTAGTACAAGTTCAAGATCAGCCTGGTTTACAAAAGTAAGCTCAAAACCAGCCTGAAATGCATAGCAAGACCCTGTCTCAAAAAGAACAAAAAATTAAAAAATAAAAATAAAAAGTAATAACAAAAAATAAAATAAAATTGCAAGGCCAGGGAGATAGCTCAGTTCAGTAATGCTTGCCTGGCAAGTACAAGGTCCTCAGTTTGATTCCCGGTACCACCAAAAAAAAAAAAATTAAAATTGCCAGGGCTGGCAAGATAGCTCAGCAGACTAAAGTGCCTGCTTAGGCAAGCTTAGATAAGCTCAGGAACCATGGTTTGATCCCTGGGACCATATGCCACACCAGCCCCACCCCCAGGGTAGGCTGAGTTGGCTACAAAAAAATAAATAAAGGGGCCCAGCGCAATGGCTCAGTGGTCTAAAGCGCCTGCTTGGGAAAGCTTGGGCGGCTTCAGGGACCACAGTTCGATCCCCGGCACCACATGCTGAGCCAGCCCTGCCTTTGGGGCAGGCTGAGCCGGCCATAAAAGTGAGTGAATAAACAAACAAAGGTTCTGAAACAAGAAAAAAATAAATAAAATTTAAAAATAAATAAATAAATAAATAAATAAAATAACAATGTAAGAAATTACCTTAAGCACTAACATTTTAAATCTAATAAACAGGCCAGGCATGGTGGCACACACTTGTAATCCCAGCACTTGGGAGGCTGAGGCAGGAGGATCAGTGTGAGCTTGAGATCAACCTGGGCTACAAAAGTGAGCTCAAGGCCAGCCTGAACTGCATAGTGAGACCCTGTCTCAAAACAACAACAAGAAGAATATTTATTTATTTGTTTGTTTGTTTGTTTGTTTGTTTGTCTATTTGAGACAGGGTCTTGTTATGCAGTCCAGGCTGGCCTTCAGCTCACTTTTGAAGCCCAGGCTGGTCTCAAACTCACATTGATCCTCTTGCTTCAGCCTCCCAAGTGCTGGGATTACAGTGCATCATCATGCTCGGTGCAAAAAGAATATTTTAAGAAACAAACTTTTTTTTTTTTTTTTACAGGGCCAGGGTTCAAACTCACAACCTTGCACTTGCCTGGCAGGCACTTGTGCCATATAGCTATCTCCCCAGCCCCAAGAAACAAATTTATACTTCATAAGGAAAATCATCTTATCCTACTAAACACCATTTGTTTACATAATGGAATGAAGTTTTTATAAATCATATTAAACGGGACTACAGTGGAGGCTGGGGAGATAGCTCTCCATGGCATAAGTGCCTGCCTGGCAGTGCAATGCCATGAGTTTGAACCCTGGTCCAAAAAAGAAAGAAAAAAAAAAACCCTAACAATAGGACTACAGTATTAACTTTTCTTCTAGTTTAACTTTTAACTAATCTTCCCTCACAGTATAAAAGGTCCTTTCTTCATTTTATTACTTTGGGTCTAAGATGAGAGAATGCTACCATGAAGGACCAGCTTTGTTGGCTATTTGGCTTTTTTTTTTTTTTTTTTTTTTTTTTAAGGACAGAGTCTACAGGGCCTCACTATGTGGAACAAACTCCTAGTGATTCTCCTTTTTTCAGCCTCCTAAACACTGTAATTATAGGCACATGCCACTATGTCCAGTCTCAATCACTTTCTCAGCCCGTACCAGGTAGGGCAGGACTGGCACAGCACCCCTGCTGCCCTCAGCCTAAGTAGGTACTCCATTCTGCTGAGCTGTCTAGCTGGTCCTTATTTGGCTTGTGAGGTAATTTAAAAAGATATATAGGGGCTCAGTGGTCCAAGTGCCTGCTTGGCAAACACAAGGATCCGAGTTTGATCTCTGGGACCACATGTCCTACCAGCCACCGAGTCCCAGTGCTGGGGAAGCTGAGACGAGAGGATCACTACAAGTTTGAAGTGCACAGTGAGACCCTTTACCAAACAAACAAATAAATAAACAAAAAAACAAATAAATAAATTTAAGACACATAGTTTTATCACAGAATTTTAGAGTTGTTCATTTAATAAATTTCTTCTGAGCATCTGAGCTAAGCTAGTGCAGACAGGTAACAGTCCTTGCTTTGCAAATGAAAACAGTAAGACATAACTCACTGTTTCTTGGCTGAAAACAGTGACAAAAGGGACCAGAGCCCAGAGTTTTTGGATTACTAGTAGAATAGTCCTTCCATTCTCATAACCTGTTTTTTCACTGAAGAAACCACAACAGTAAATGTACTGTATTTGATTCATACTTGCTTCTTGTCATATTAGACCTACAACTAATTTAAAACAGATTCCTAGCCAGGCGTGGTGGTGCACGCCTGTAATCCCAGCACTCGAGAGGCTGAGGCAGGAGGATTGGTGAGAGTTTGAGACCAGCCTGGGCTACAAAACTGAGCTCAAGGCCAGCCTGAACTGTAGAGTGAGACCCTGTCTCAAAAAAAACAAAAACAAACAAACAAAAAAAAAAACACTGATTCCTAATTTTAAGGCTATATAATGAAACATTCATAATGCTAATTAACTATTCTGTTTGCTTCCTAAGAAAACATGTATAAGTTCTTGCACAATAATCACTTGTGTGACTTCATTGCCCTTTCTCTTTTATGCAACAATAATTTTTTAATGTTTTTTCTATAAATCTTTAACATTTTTGGGCTGGCCAAAGCTCAGCAGATTAAAGTACCTGCAAGCAGGTGCAGGGACCAAGGAATCAATCCCCACGTCTCCCATGCCAGGCCCATCCCCAGGGCTCATTGAGGGGCAACTGAGATTGGGCGTGGTGATGTGTGCCTATAATCCCAGCTCTTGGGAGGCTGTAAACAGGCAAATCACTATGAGTCTAATGTAGTAGTGAGTCCCTGAACACACTATAGACCCTTCCCCAAAAAAAAAGGTCTTTTTTTTTTTTTTTTTTTTTTTTTTTGTCTTTTTGAGACAGGGTCTCATTATGCAGTTCAGGCTGGCTTTGAGCTCACTTTTGTAGCCTAGGCTGGTCTCATACTCACATTGATCCCCCTGCCCCAGCCTCCCAAGTGCTGGAATTACAGGTGTGCACCAAAAAAAAATCATTTTTAATAGTCAATTTTTAAAAGTTAGATGGGATACAATGAAAGAAACTGTGTTTCTCACCTGCTTTTGTAAGTTCTTTTGGTCGGGGGGCTACTGGGACTCAAACTCAGGGCCTCATGTTTGCTGGGCAGGTGCTATGCTGCTGAGCTGTATCCTTGGCCCTGCTTTTATAAATTCTATTTCAAATGAATAAAGATAAGGATTCCAATAATGGGACTTTTACTATTTCAAACAGTATTTACCTGGAGATAGTATTTCTTCTCTTTAGCCACAGAAACAAAAGGAAGAATAAACAAAGCTTTCTTCTGCATTTCCAAAACACGCTTCAAAATAAGTAATTCTGCAACAAGGGTCTTCCCAGCACTTGTGGGTGCTAAAATATAATTATTCAACACAGTTAGGGATGAAGATATAGCTCAGTGGCACAGCACTTGCCTAGCACACACAACGCTCTAGGTTCAATCTCCAGCCGCACACATACACACAAAGATAAACACAGTTAAAATGAAAACAAGTAGTACTTGGTACATTGCATTAATAAATGTTTTAAACCCTATTCAGTACTACAGAGCCTACAGCTATCCTATAATTAAGGACCTAACTGGCATTTTAAACCTTTATACCCTGAAAGGCCCCTGACTTTAAAGCAGCTTTCTAAATACTTTCTCATTGAAATGAAATAAATAAATAAATAATCAGCAATGTGTGATCAATATTATGAAGTACCTAGCTTATATCTAAAGATTCTTACACCAGAAAAAAAAATTTTCCATTTACTGAATAATTAAAAGCACTTCTTTGAGGAGGATGAACAACTTTAACATCACGTGACAAGAGCTATGACAGAAAGCCACCTGGAAGGTAGCTTGTGGAAAAGAAATAAAACCCATGAGAGGGAAGGCAAAAGAGAAGAGCAAAAGAATGCAAAGCATAACAAATGACATACACAGAAGTCTGGAGGAGATCCTGGCCCACTCAGACAATAGCAAGGAATTTACTAAGCCTGCAGTATGAAGTATTCTGAGAGTGGAAAAAGACATAAGAGCAGCATGTGAAGAACTTTAGATCCTACTAGGAAAGCCAACTAGACTATCCTAAAAGCAATGCAGAATGACGGATGAGTTCTTTGGAAGAGAGTGACAAAAGAAGATTTGCACTGTTATGAGCCACATGGGCTGAGGAGTGGGACAAAAACAGGAAAAGGGTAAACTAGTTATGAGACTACTGTCTAACCTAAAAGAAAAACCATGAAGAACAGAAGGGAGGCAAAACTATTTAGGATCAAGAGATCCTAAGTGATAAGTGATGCTACTTTCAAACTCAACTGATCTAACTCCACAGGCTAAACTTATGTCTGCTGATAACATAAATCTCTAATTGTTTTTTGCAGCCATAATGAAAAATAGGGGTGACTCACAATTTCAGAAAATACTGAATCAAAGGAATCACATCATATCAAATGACTAGTCTAAATGTAGCAAACACAGATCAAAAATGATGTATATCAAAGTTATCCTAGAAAGTCCACATGAGTCTATAAAGCAGTGGTTCTCAACCTTTCTAATGCTGTGACCCCACAATACAGTTGCAGTGTATGTTGCAACTGCATGTTGCAGTGACTCCAAACCAAAGAATCATTTCGGTGGCTACTTCAAAACTGTAATTTTGCTACAGTTATGATTCGGAATGGCTTTAGGTAACCCTGTGTTTTGGTCGTTTGACCCCTGCTATAAAGTATATGTATATATACATAGATACAGATATATATAGATATATAGATATATAGTTTTGTACATACAACTCTTTGACGAGGTGACTTTATAAACATATAATGTATAATATTCACATCCTGAAAGCAACTGAGAGCAAACAGGGAAACAGCAAATTCACATCTCCCATCAGACACTCACATTCCTATACAGCAGGCAGAACTACTTACTTTATAAATTATATTACTTTCTCTCCCACCTCAGCCTTACAGTGGAATTTTCCTAACTTAAATATGCTAGCCAGGCGTGGTGGCGCATGCCTGTAATCCCAGCACTCGGGAGGCTAAGGCAGGAGGATCAGTGTGAGTTCGAGACCAGCCTGGGCTACAAAAGGGAGCTCAAGACCAGCCTGAACTGCATAGTGAGACCCTGTCTCAAAAGGACAAAATAAATAAATAAATAAATAAATATGCTTATGAAGGCTGGAGGTAGTGGCACACACCTGAAATTCCAGCACTCGGGTGGCTGAGGCACCTGAGGATCACTAGCTCAAGGCCACCTTGCAGTACAAAATGATTTCAAGCATAGCCTAAACTGCATAGTAAAACCCTGTCTCAGAAAGACACATAAGGGGCTGGTGAGATAGCTCAGTGGTCTAAAGCACCTGCCTAGTGCTTCCTAGGCAAGCATAGGCAACTGCAGGGACCACAGTTCAATCCCCCGCACCACATGCTGAACCAGCCATAGCATAAATAAAGTGTTGGGCCAGAGAGTTAGCTCAGTAGAATAACTGCTTCCCTGGCAAGCACAGGGTCCTGAGTTCAATCCCTGGTACTGAAAAAAAAAAAAAAAAAAACCTCAACCAAGTATCCTTTGCACAGCTAATATTAAAATAGTGAGGACAGCCAAATAGTTCAGCAGATTAGATTAAAACCCCTGCAAGCAGGCTCAGGGGCCTGGGATCCCGAGGCCCGCTGTACCAGCCCCGCCCCCCACGAGGTGCCGATACTGCAATTGAGACTGAGCATGGTGCATGGGCCTGTAATTCCAGCTCTTGGGAGGCTGTAAACAAGTGGATCTCTACGAGTCGGATCTAGTAGTGAAACCCTGAATACCTGTAGACCCCTCCCTAAAATACAAAAAAAAAAAAAAAAAAGTAAAATAGTAGAGAATTAATGTGCATAAAATACCTGAATAAACTAAATTCTTTCCTTCCAAGACTTGGCCAAGCAAAAGACATTCTGCCTGCCATTCAAACATCTTTTTTACACCAAAACTGTGATATTTCTGCAGAACTGCTTCAGGAAGTCCCCAATTTGCCAATAACAGCTTGTCTATTTGGTCATCTGGAGCTGTGTGCTTGCATAGTCCTTTCAGGAAAAAAGAAACGCATAACAGTTCAATTTATTTCAAACATATAACTTTGGTACTTAGCCTTCCGTTGTGCGTTAGAATGAAGCTACTTACAGCATTCTAAGTTCATGAAGCTCTTAGGAAACTTTCTCGATATAGAAGCGTCATAGTAAAATGTTACCTACTGGGTTTTTTTTTTTTTTTTTTTTTTTTTTTTTTCCTTGAGATAAGCTGTCGCTCTGTAATTCAGGCTGGCCTTTAACCCTCAAACAACTCTCCTGCCTCGGTTTCCCAAGTGCTGGCTGAGGTTACAGGCATGTGCTACCAAGCCCAGCTTGGACAGAGTTTTTTAAGCTTTCTCGAAACCCCCAAACCACCCTTCCTTCCCAAAATGCGCTAATACACAAAGAAAGGCGCAGCGGAATTGGGGGCTGGGGAGGGACGGATTAGGGATGGAGGCTCCCCGCGGGCGATAAGTAAAATTCAGCGAGGTTCCTATCTTAGTACTCACCGGGGTGACTACACTAAAGACCTGGCCCCCGGGAGGTAGGTTGGGCGAAATACACCCAGGTCACGTAATTTAGCTTTACCTACGACCAACTTGGGAAACCTTGCAGTCCTACCCGGCATCTCGGCACTGTCGGGCGCTGAGCCGCGTCGGGGAGCGGGAAGGCTCCACGCGGGGCGCGCGCCGCAGTACTGCGCTCGAGGGGCGAGGCGCCATTCTCAGGGCAGCCTGAGCCGCTCATTGAATCAAAGCCAGCCTGAACTACAAAGAGACGCAGTCTCGAGAAGAGCCAGAGCAGAGCGAAAACCCCCAGGCCAGTGGCTGCGGTGCCAGAGAAGCGGAGGGAGCCCGGCCGGCACGCAGGCAAGCGACCGCGGCGCCCCGGGAAGCACCTGCACCTGCGGCCCTCAGGCTGCGTCCCAGGCCCGGGGGTGGACTCAGCACCGGCCCAACGGGGCGCTGCGGGCTCACGCTGCGGTCAGCGCCGCTCCCGGGGAACGAGTCCGAGTCCGAGTCCGAACGCCGCCGCTTCCCACTCTGGCGCGAAAGATTCATTCCTCGTCAGCTGTGTAGGGCGCAGCATAGTCCCAGCGCCCCCGTACTCGGGAGAACTCCGGCCTAGTGACAGATGTCTCCAACTTCTTCCCGCCGGTCTTCAAATTCAGACTTCCCAGACTGCCCTGGACCATAGAGTTCTTTCTTCCTGGCAAGAGTGCCCTGAGAATCATAGAGAGGGACCGCGGAGAAGAGCGGCTCGCGTTGCTGCCAGACTTCCGGCCTCCAGCCTTGGCTGCTGGTTTAGTGAGGGTTGAGGTCGATCCTAGGTTGAAGGAGGAAAACGCCAGGATCATTCGTATTTATAATCATACCGGACTAAAAACCTTTCTTCTCTTTTTGTCCATTTCTAGTCAATGAGCTTTCCGTAAGAGTGCTCGCTTCCTCAGTACATGTACTGAAGAGGTAGATTGACAAACTAGTTCATTTCATATTAAAAACAACAACAAAAAAGCTATTCCAGATTGAGTGTGTAAAACCATATACAAGCAAACTTGCAATTTGTAACAGAGCATAAATTGCCCTTTTGGCAGGGACTTTATCTGCATGATTTTCAGTTTAGCCACCACCTAAGAGGACTAATCGCTGCATGACAGACCCCTTAGCTGCAGGAGTGCTGCCTGGAAGGGGATTATTCCAAGCCACGAGCTTGTTCATGGGTCTCTGCTCTCACTTTTAACAAGGTAGGAATAACAAGTTGTGGACCTAACGCAGTCCGCTTACCGAGCGGTGACCGAGTAGGTGACCAGGTCACTGGCAGGGCTATTTTAAAGCACTAAGTAAATGAAAAGGGTGAGACACCAAAATAAATAAATCACTCTAAACCCAATTTGATAGCTTAGGCCTACAATTCCAGTACTCTTAAAGGCTGAGACAGACGGCAAATTCGAATCCACCTGGGGAATTTAGCGAGGCTGTGTCAAAATAAAAAGTAAAGGGGGCCAGCGAGATAGCTCAGCGGTCTAAAGCGCCTGCTTAGGCAAGCTTAGGCAACTGCAGGAATGGGCGGTTCCATCCGCAGCACCACATGCTGTGCCACCCTCACCCCCAGGGCAGGCTGACCTGGCCACAATAATAAAAAATAAAATAAAAAGAATAAGGGAAAAGAAAGTTAAAGTGGAAATAAAGCTTTGTGAATAAGAAGGAGTAGGGGACTAGCAGGAAGGGGAATGGGTGAAAAAGATACCAAGATATATTACGTATAGGTACAAATTGCCTGTGATGAGTATGATCAATGTGTATATATAAATTGTACCAAGGGGCTGAGGAGATAGCTCCATGGCACAAATGCCTGCCTGGCAAGTGCAAGGTCATGAGTTCAAATCCTGATCCCACAAAAATAAATTATACCAATAAACTTAATAATAGCAACAACAACAACAAAAAAAAACTTCTAAGGGAAAAAAAAAAAAACTTCTAAGGGTTTGGAATGTAGCTTAATATTAAAGCTATGGATTCATTATAAATAAATAAGTAAAAATACCCTGGTGTACAACTTTGGGAAATCGCACTGGACCACCAACTCGCTGAAGAAAACTAGTTCATTTTGTTAAAAGTATAAATGAAAGGCGCAGTGAGATGGGATGGTTCAGTGGTCTAAAGTGCCTGCTTAGGAAAGCTTAGGCAACTGCAGGGTCTGTGGTTCGATCCTCAGTACCACATGTTGTGCCAGCCCCACCCACAGAACAGGCTGAGCTGGCAATAAAAATAATAATAATAATACTATAAATGAAAAAATATTTATATATATGAAAGTATAGTATTCTAAAAGTCCACAAGATGGAGACATTACTCTAAGAGATAAAACTTCCTAGTTACCTAGACATTCATTCATACAACTTCATTATTATTATTTTACTATTTTCTGGTCCTTTTGAGGTAAGGTTTCATTAAGCACTTTAGCCTGGCCTCAATTCATACCTCAGGCTGGCCTGGCACTCACAGCGGTACCCCTCTGGAGTTCTGGGATTGCAGGTGTGCACCACTTTGTCAAGCCTCATGCAACTATTAATTGGTTGTCTGTTGTACAACATGCAATTGAAAAATACAGTGGATGTTTAAATGTTTAAACATTTATTACAGTGAGAGACACATTGGATGCTGGATGTGGTAGTGAACACCTGTAATCCCAGCACTTGGGAGAATAAGGCAGGAAGACTGCCACAAACTCAAGTCCAGATTAGGCTACATAGTTCAAGGCTAGGCTGGATTACATGGCAAGCCCCTATCTCAAAAACAAAGAAACAAAAAAGACATACTGTAATTAATCCTTCCAGAATGCTCCTCCTTGCTTCAAATTCATATATCCCCCCATTATTCCCTCCACTTTCTGAAGCAGTTCTAGAAAGTGCTCTGTCTATCTTTTTTATTATTATTTTTCTTTGTGAAACAGGGGATTGAACTCAGGACCTTCACTTGCCAGGCAGGCACTTGTGCCTCTGAGCTATCTTCCGAGCCCCTGGTCCTCTTTCTGAATGTCATTAGTTGTACTGTAGTGGTTGCCTCAGTATCCTGAATCACTCAAAGTGTTTACTTTTCATGTCATTTTTACTTTGGGGAGGATCCAGAAATCACATGGTATCAGATTTGATAAATAAAGTAGTCAAGGACATTCTGTAGTAATTTTATCAGCCTGTCCTTCCACTGGATAGCACTCAGCATCACTCACTGGATTTTTTCACAGCTTATAACGATACCCACAAAAGAGGACTTGCAGATATATCTCAGAAGGTGGCCAGGACAATGAAATAAGTGTGTTCAAAGCAAGGGGAAGTATTATTGAGAAATATTAATTCCAATGTATCTTTTGCTATAATAAATTTTTCAATATTGACATATTTTGATCAAACCTTATAAGCTAAGCACTGTGTAATAGCAGTGAAATGGTACAAAAAAGCGTTTTGCTTTCAAAGACAGTACATTTTTTTATTGTTTTCAAAGATAGTATATTATTAACTTTATTTATTTCTGTTATGGCTGGCTCAGCCTGCCCTGGAGATAAGGCGGGCACAGCATGTGGTGTTGGGGATGGAACTGCAGTCCTTGTGGTTCCCTAAGCTTACCTAAGCAGACACTTTAGACTACTGAGTTATCTCACTGACCCTCAAAGACAGTATAAAAAAACAAAATTAATTAATTTTTTATTGGAACTACTGCTCAAGCAGAAATGAATAACCAAAGAAATAAAAAGAATTATACAAAGGGATATAAAAAGAATTATGGGGGGCTGGGGAGACAGCTCTGTGGCACAATTGCCTGCCTGGCAAGTGCAGTGGTCATGAATTCGAACACCAGTCACACACTGTAGCCTGATGGGCATTTCAAAAAGCAGAGTGTGATGAATGGGGCCCAGAGGCAGCTGCAGTAGAGCAGCTTCACCTGTGGGTTCTCTAGTTGCTGTTTTCTCCCTTTCTTGGAATGCTATTGGTGGACCCCTGAATGAACCTTAGAATCGAAGCTGAGATCATGGTCGTGTTTGTGACTAAGCCCGTGGTCCCCTTTTATTTTAATGAGACTGTGGTCACATCAGTGCCTGAGCATATGATTCTCCTTTGCTGAGGTGATTGTGCACGAGATCACGCTGGCTATCATGAATAAAGCTGACTTGTTTCAAAGGTTTTTTACTCACTGGGGACAGAATCTAAGTGAGTCCTCGGAGCCACCTTCATTGGGTCTTCTTGGTCGTTTCAACTCTGGCACATAATTTTACAACGACACACACACACACAAAGAATTATGATATGCTATTTATACATACAAGCAACTCAAGACAAATGTGACCACTATGCACTGAAAACATATATTAACAAAAGATAAAATTTTTAAAAATAAAATGATTTGCAACAGATTATAGTCAAGGAAGAACTTTCTGAGATGCAGGTCAACACAGGGATTAACAGTGTCCTCGGGGTACATCAGTCTAGGTTTGAAGACTAAATAGTTGTATAATCTAGGGCTGGCAAGATGGCTCAGCAGTCTAAAGCACTTGCTTAGGCAAGCTTAGGCAACTTCAGGGACCATAGTTCAATTCCTGGCACCACATGCTGTGTCAGCCCCACCCTCAGGGCAGGCTGAGCTGGTCACAATATTAAAAAAATAAACAAATAAAAAGTAAAAAATAACTGCATGATCTTGAGTAATTTACTTAACCCCTCTGTGCCTGTTTGCCCATCTGGATGGT
The DNA here is from genome assembly GCA_004027025.1 of Myocastor coypus. NCBI lineage: Eukaryota > Metazoa > Chordata > Mammalia > Rodentia > Myocastoridae > Myocastor > Myocastor coypus. The sequence continues at coordinate 41,945 of PVJA010016722.1, forward strand.
GGTAGTAATAATGACAGCTTGTTTGGGCACAATGAGGACATAAATCAGTGTGTATAGGGCTGACACATAATAAGTACTACTGGAAGAAAATGGTATATAAGTATTCTAACATTGCTGAAATATCGATAAGAAATGGGCAGTTTGAAGGCAGCTAGATAGCTCAGTGGATTAAAGCACCTGCTTAGGCAGGCACAGCAACATGGGGTTTGATCCTCAGCCCGTTGTCCTGTTGTGCTGGCCTGGGCTCTGAGGTGGAGATTGAGACTGGGCATGGCGGCGCTCCTTTGGAATCCAAGCATTTGGGCTGAAGAACAGGAAGGACACACTACAAGTCCAATCTGTGTGGCAAGATCCTGTAAGCACTGTACTACAGGGTACACTATGCGTTCACTTTGTAGCCCAGGCTGGCCTTAAACTTACAACAATCCTCCTGCCTCAGCTTCCTGAGTGCTGAGATTATAGGTGTGTGCCACCATGTCTAGCCTGGGGAATATTTATTTATTTATTTATTTATTTATTTATTTATTTATTTGCCAGCTCAGCCCACCCTGTGAGCAGTGCTGGAGTATCAGGTGGTTCTAGGGATCAAACCACAGTCCCTTGTGCCTGCCTAAGCTTGCCTAAGCAGGCACTGTAAGCTGCTGAGGTATCTCACCAACCCCAACTATGTCACTGGCCCTTTGAGGAAATTTTAAACTGTTATAGGACTATGGTCCAGGTGTTGTTGATATACCTTAAAAGCTTATATGTTAAAAGGCTGAGGCAGGAGGATTGGTATGAGTTCAAAACCAGCCTGGGCTACAAAAATGAGTTCAGGGGCTGGGGAGATAGCTCCAAGGCACAAGTGCCTGCTGGGCAAGTGCAAGGTCATGAGTTCGAACCCTGGTCCCACAAAAAAAAAAAAAAAAAAGTGAGTTCAAGGCCAGCCTGAACTGCACAATGAGACCCTGTCTCAAAAAGACAAAAAAAAAAAAAAAATGCTTATATGTTAAAGAGCAAAGGGGGGCTGAGGAGATAGCTCAGTAGAATAAATGCCTGCTTGGCAAGTAAGTGCAAGGGCCTGAG
>PVJA010016723.1:6956-43054 GCA_004027025.1 Myocastor coypus
TTTTTTTTTTTTTTTTTTTTTTTTTTTTTTTATTTTTTTTTTTTTTTTTTTTTTTTTTTTTTTTTTTTTTTTTTTTTTTTTTTTTTTTTTTTGTACGGGGTCTCACTACTGATGCATAGTGATCCTCCTGCTTGTACCTCCCAAGTGCTGGGATTACAAGCATGCGCCACCACACCCCAAGTCCATCGCTGGCTCAATGTGCTCCAGAGCAGGGCCAGGGCAGAAGGCAGGGCCAGGAAACGAACCCTGGCCCTTGCACTTCCCTAAGCTAAACTCCATTCTTTCTATATAAAAAACTAAAGCACAATAAAGACAATAAAACTCTGTCATAAATATTGGAGCTAGAAAGAGTTTAGCTGGGACTCAAGCCCGGATGAGTCTGACTGCAGCATCCAGACTTCTCATCATAAAAGCCCTGGTCCTTTCCTGGACCATGTGGGAAACACACATGTAGCTGAGCAGCTTCTCCAGAAGGTGGGTTGGAGGCCAGACCTTAGCACTAACGTGGTGTTAGCATTTTTCTGCATTCATTCATCCCCAGACATCCTTTCAGCTTGGCTTAATTCTGATACTGCACTTCCTACAGCATAGGAAATGCTATGGATATGGGAGCTTTCAGATGTACGCTTGACTGTACGCTTGACTGAACTGGCTGGTTTGTTTTCTTTTATGTTCTATTTTTCTTCTCTCATGCCTCCATAAGCTAGTGGATCCAGATGGCCAAAATCACCAATTAAAAACAAAGAGAACACTAGAAAATCAGAGAGAGAGAGAGAGAGAGAAAGAGAGAGAGAGAGAGAGAGAGAGAGAGAGAACAGAGCAATTAGGGATGAGACAGCTGAAATGGCTTCATGATGGTAAAGATTCTTTCATTCAAAAGGAATGTGTGTGCAAATTAGTCTTTTTTTTTCTCATTCTGGCTGTAAAGACAATTTAGGTTTAATAAATTACCACCAGAATTCTTTATTTCTGTAAGAAAATATGTGTGGGATGTTTCCACAGCAATCATACCATATCATTTAAATTGCAGATTGGCTAATACAAAAGATTTAAAAAGCCAAACAAAAGCCATCCCTCAGACATCTGAGCTTGTCATATTTGCTATTAAGCATCCTATGCAGCTTGTTGGAAAGTTGCTGCTTAAAAGACAGGTTTTCACTGTCTACTAGTTTCATCCAAGAGCAATAGACAGGGCAAGTCTTAGCATCTTAGAAATATTTTGATAGCTTAATTGCTTTGAAATATGCAGGAGTCATAAACTTCTTTCAACTCTTGATTACAAACTAAAATGAGGGGCCAGGAAAATAGCTCAGTACAATAAGTGCTTGTCTGGCAAGCTCAAGGTCCTGACTTTAATCCATGATACAAGAGAGAGAGAGAGAGAGAGAGAGAGAGAGAGAGGGATACTAACATGAAAGAGATGCAATCTGCATAGTGGAAAACGCCTGTAATCCCAGCACTCAGGAGGCTGAGACAAGAGGATCACTTTGAGTTTGAGACCAGCCTGAGATATAATGTGATCTAAAGACTAGCTTGAACTGCATAAAGAGACCCTATCTCAAAAAGGCAAAAGGAAAAAGACCAAAAAGAGAGGCAAGTAACATAGGGGGGAAGATAAGAACTGAGAAGTATAGGGAGATGCAGAGAAAAAAATTGCAATGAAGAAAAGATAATGGGCACAATAAAGACAAAAGGCAAAAAGAATGGCAAGAGTAGAGGAAGGACTCTGGGTTGAAGGAGAAGGAAAAAGGCAAAAGGTGGAAAGAAACATGAACTTGAAATACATAGAGAGAGAAACCATAGACCACGTCCAAAAGAAGAGTAGTTTAATTATTTTCAGTTATCCAAAATACCACAAATGAGATTAAATAAGTAGTTATGGGTAGTAGAGTCACTAATGTCAAGTTTAGGAAGAGCCCCAGAATGATTTGGAATGAAGTTTGTACTTGCTTGTTTCTGATGAACAACATTGAACACATTTCAAAGCAGGTTTATTCGTGCTCATAAAATGTGCTGTTGTTGTTTTTTCGTAATTTTTTGCTGGTTTTCTTTCATAGATGAACTTAGATAAACTTCAACTAAGCCACTCTTCAAATTATTACAAATTCCAACTAATAAAATCCAAATGATTGAGGTCTGGCTGGGTTGTTCAGTCTAAAACCAAGTTCAATTTTTCCTGTGGTTAAATGTTGGATGAAATTTAAACAAAACTTTGAAAACTGGTAGAAAATCAATGCAGTCTGTTCTTCCTGTGAGCAGGTTTTACACCCAATCATTTACTTCACCCTTTTCCATACCTCTTCAGTAGAATCTGGGTGTCAGGTGTACCCCCAGACTGTTGAGGGATCTCTGTTTCACCACTAGAAGGTCAGCTCCTGGAGGACAGGGACTTATTTGTCTTAGTCAACCCAGACCTGGGATATTTATAAGCAGGATTTTTATTTGTTGTTAAGCAATCTTGATCTTGGCTTGCTTTTCCAATGGGTTCCCATAATGAGTATTGCAGCCACTTAACCTTCAGATTCCTCATATTCCATGTTAAACTTAGTCTCATATCGCATAACTTAGGACTGTTGCTGTAGTTACATTGTCTATTCATCTTACCGTTTTGTGTCCTGGCCTCTTCCTACCCGTCCTGGGCTTGGCTCAGTTTCATATTATTTTCACAGCACTATCTCTATCCAAGGTGTTCCTATGAGCTCTTGCTGGTCAGCCTAAAGCCTCACTTGTTCCCATTCAGAAGCCACAAATGGGGTGAAGCAGTAGAGGTAACTGGATGTCCTATGAACAAACCACATTTCACGTCTGCTTGCTGTACTGCTGGCTCCCAAAGTGTAGCACATATAAAAAATCATATCTTAATTATACCCTTTGGCTTCACTTTCACATACTCTGATTCACTATGTCTTGAGCGTAGGATATAGTGTGCTTAAAGGCACTGTTTTGCATTTAACTGAGGTAAACAGTGATGATCAGAAGGTTGGTTCTATACCATATTGGACGACTGTAAGAAGCAAGACGCAAGTTTTAACACTCAGACTCACTTTCTTCACTCACAATTTCTGTATGCCACTAATATTATACAAGCTAGGTATAGCTTGGAGTCTTCTGTCTGGGTTTTTTGTTTTCATTTTTTGGCACATATCACATAGTTGACAATTAGGTCTGACTGGATAAATGAATGTGACTAAAAGAGGAAGCAGTCCAAGAAAGAAAGAAAGAAAGAAAGAAAGAAAGAAAGAAAGAAAGAAAGAAAGAAAGAAAGGCAATTATCCCTATCCATGCCCTTCTTTTTTTATATATTTACTGGTAAAGAAAATTTTAAGTTGATAATATAAAGCCAAGAAATGCAAGAGCTTTAGAACCTATTGGACTTTTAAATTATCTTCATTCACATGGTTTGAAATGAGAGCACTGGAGCTACAATTGTAGCATCAGCCAAGCTGCCGCACTATTTAGGAATTGTCTGAAATATTCTGATTTAGGACCCCAGACCAGTCTCCAGATCTTCTCACTTGTTAGCAATCTCAGGGATATCATGCAGATCTCAAAAAGAGTTTCATTTTATTTTAAATTTATTTAAATAGAAAAACTTCTGTTTAACTAGACCATTTGTGATTCAATCCAGAAAAATAAGTTATAAAACAGTCTTCCCTATAAAAATAAAAAGCTAATAAAATAATTTTAACTTTTTGTTTATAATGTGCATGAAACATGAATTGTTCTCTCAAAGATATACACCCAGATGAATTCAGTGTTTCTTTGACTTCTATCTAAAATTTATCTTGTATATTTTATGAATTCATATTTATTGATGCAAAGTATATGAAATAGGTAAAATAAATATTCTCTGGGCAACATTTCTAAAATATAGAATTGAAACAGTTGAAAATCAATGTGACCATCATGAGCTCCAGTCCCAAAACCATCCACCATCCCGTCTAGCCCACGTGCCTGTCAGGTAAGGACCTTTGGCCCACTTCCATCTCCTGGCTCTTCCCACCTGAGCTCCAGTCCCAAAACCATCCACCATCCCATCTGGCCAGTGAGCTTGCTGGATAAGGACCTTCAGCCCCCCTCTCCCAGTTCCTCCTGTCTGAGCTCCAGTCCTGAAACCATCCACCAAACCATCTGTCCCCTGCACCTGCCGGACTTCTCAACTACAGAGCTCTGACTCCATCCACAGTCCTCAAAGGGCCTCCAGCAGCAAGCGGCCCAATCTTTAACTCACAACCAGGTGCATCTGGAGGGGAACAAGCTTAGTGGATCCAGACCAAACTCCCATAGGCACTGACAGCATAACTTCACCAAAGTGCAGAGATCACTGCCATACAAAATGATAATGACAAGGAGTAAGATGCAATCTCAGGGCCCAAGCCAACCCAAATCAAATACAGGAAACGCTAACATGTAAAAAAATGGGAATCATGCAGCCAAAACCTCTGAATCTGAGGTAGACAGACAAGTACAGAAACGTATAGAACAACTCAGATCAGAGATAACATCTAAAATTTAAAAAAAAAATACATGAATTGTTAGAATCTGAAGTGGTAAATCAATTACAGAAACGTATAGAGGAAATCAAAAGAGAAATAACCCCTGAAGTAAAAAAAGAAATGTCCAAAATTAATAGTATCTAAAGTAGGGAAGCAAATGCAGAAAGATAAAGAGAACAGAGCAGAAAGAATCCCTGAACTAGAGAGAGAAAGGATAACTGGAAGACTTCATGATGAATTAGAGAGAAATGGGAAAAAACTGAAGTCTTTTACTCTCGAATCTGGTACAAAGACAAAGATAATGAAAGACTTAAGCAACAGTAAAGAAGACATTGATGTAAAATTACAAGAGCACAGAAAAATGATTGATTCCCTGACTGAGCAATATAGGAAAGAAATAGATCCCATGAAACAGTTTCAAAGACATATATGTTATGGTTTGTATTTAGTTGTCCCCCTCAAAGCCTCATGAGTCAGGGGAAGGGGACTTCTAGAGTTTGAGACTTGGTCCATGATTCCTGGGATTATAGGTTTTAGTACTGATGGGATTATGGGTTGAAGTACTTCTGGGATTATGGGTGTAGCCTAAGGCGGAGGCTAAGTTGGAGAGCCTGAATGTAATATAAAGAGAGACAGAGAGACAGACTAGAGCTGTTGTTCTACTGCCATGTTTGGTTGGCTGCCTCGGTCACCATTTTGTTGCTGTTCCACTGCCATGAACTGGGTGCTCTCTGTCCTGTTCCACTCAGCGTTGGGCCAGCCAAATATGGACTGAAACCTCCATGAACTGTGAGCTAAATAAACCCTTCCTTCATTTTGAGTGTCGGGTATTTGTCTCAGCAACGAGTAAAAAGTAACTAAGACAATATACAAGAAAATAAAATTTAAATCACAAGTGGGCAAAAATGTATGAATGAAAGTGAAGATAGTGTTTCAGATCTTGAAGACACAGTTACAACCAGTGAAAAGATAAAAAAGATCTCTTAAAAACATCTAGGATGCAGGAAAAAATAATTCAACATCTGCAAGATGATGCAAAAATTAACAACTTGAGATTAATAGAAATCAACAAGAAAGAAGGAGTCAATACAAAGGATATAAAAAGAATATCGGAAGAAGTAATAGCAGAAAAATTCCCAAATATGAAAAAGCAATTGGACATTCAGACAACTAAAGCATACAGAACTCCAAATAACATCAACCAAACTAAAAACAAAGCCAGACATATAATAATCAAGATCCCAGAAATTCAGCAAAAGAATAATACAGCACAAGCTGCTAGAGAAAAGAAACAGATCACATTTAAAGGAAAACTCATCAGAATAATGGCAGACTTTCTTGACACACCATGAAGTCAAGTAGAGCATGGAGCAGAGTGCTTCAAGTCCTCCATGAAAACAAATTCTAGCCCAGACTGCTATACCTGGCCTTTGACAAAGTCCAACACTCATTCATATTTAAAGTCTTAGAGAAAATTGGAATAGAGGGAATCTACTTCAACCTGATAAAAGTCATTTACGACAATCTAACAGCTAGCGTAACACTAAATGGGGAAAAACTGGTCTTTTACTCTCAAATCTGGTACAAAGACAAAGACATCCCCTATCACCACTCCTGTTCAGTATGATTCTTGAATCAGTAGGTACAGCCATTAAACAAGAAAAAATAATAAAAGAAATAAGAATAGGTTAAAAAAAAAGAAGTGACACTATCACTATTTGCAGATGACATGATAATCTATTTGGAAGACCAAAAAAATCAACCAAGAAGCTACTAGAATTAATACACAAATTCAGTAGCTATGTTTATAGCAGTCCAATTTGTAATAGCCAAATCTTGGAAACAACCAAAATGTCCATCATTTGCAGAATGGTTGAAAAAGAGGAATATACAATGGAATATTACTCAGCTTTAAAGAATAATAAATTGGAAGACTTCATACATAAATGGATGTATATTGAACATATACTCATTAGTGAAATAAACCACACCTATATTTGTAAATATAGTATAGTATCCCTAGTATAAGAAATCTAAAGAAGAAATAAAAATGGAAAGGTATAACACAGCTGAATTGAAATCAAAGACTTATGAAGCAACACTAAAACTACACTGGGAATGTGTGTTATTCTGGACTTTTAGATGTGCACTGATTGTAATGTAAACTCAGTTACTGCTATACTCTCAGGTAAATGGTTGACCAACAAAAATCCAAAAATTGTATTAATTGAGAATAAGAGACTAGGCAAAATGCCACACGCTTGACAGGCTACAATTTTGTATATCCTTAGATTTCTAAATATCTCTGTAAAAATATGTATCTGCTTTTATCACATTCTATAGAGATTTATTAGAATATCAATGATTGATAGAAAATACCAACATCAAGCTAAGTCTGAGATGTTTGATATTCAGAAAGACGGTGATGTTAAGCTCAATTACCTATGTTATAGAGTAATAATAGCATGAAGCTTCTCTGCTGGAGGATTGAGAATGTAAGTTAACAGACCAAAAATTGGAGGAAATGAATGGCTATGAGGATAGCCATCATTTTGGCTTTACCCCTTCAAGGTCAGGACTTAAGAGAACCTGTGCTGTAACATCCTATAACTCAGTGGTTTCCCAAATTTTCTGTTCAAGGAGATTATAGGACCTCAAAAGAAAGTGATAAATGAAATATAGTTTGTCTAGGAAGAGTCACCTAGGGAGAATACATTCTCTTAGTATTTCACAGAGAGCAAACTGGTCAAACAATGACTGTGACTCGTCCCAAATGCTGATACTGACAACAGTTCTACAGAGCACTGTACATGGTTCCAAAGTTAATCCCGAGGAGATTTGACCTTGGAAAACAGAAATGATGACAAGTTTGTTCCACAGGTCTTGCCTTAACTTGCCCTAAATCATCCAGCAGAAAAGCTTAATTATGAGCCATGAAACACAGAGCTAGATTAGTATGGTGAACTATAAAAGGCTTAAGTCAATAGTCTTTAATATTACCATTTTCACTGGTAACTCACTGCAATTATGGAGCATTGGACTATGTATGCAAATACTTCCTCTTAGTTCAAAGAGAAGAAAATCTTTTTGTTCTCTCTCTCTCTTTCTTTACCAATATCGATTAGAAAATTTATCATGTCTATTCCCTGTGCTCTGTATAACTATTGTGAGGACAACAATATGCAATATGCTAATTATTGTGAATGTACTACTAACGTGTTTTGAAACTCTCATATTTTTATGTTATTAAAAGTAATAAAAAATTAATTACTAAAAAAAGAAAATTAATGTACCAGTTCTCAACTCATAATCAATCTCTTCATTTTCAATAATATCCTTTTACCGTTAAATAGATAGTTTTTCTAGATTTTATTCCCCCAAGGCATGAAGAAATAGGCCTGGAACAATGAGCCTCCTGACTTCTCTTCAATGTCTTTCACTCAGAAGGTTTCCTGCCTATGTGTAGCCATAATAAGGCCATACTACTTACATAATTAATGCTAGCATTTTAAAAATTGCTTTCCTTCTGATTTTCAGGAATTTATAGAGAATTTATGAAATAAGAGAAATAATTCATTAGTACACTGTCCAAAAACACTCAACATCAGCAGACTTATTTTCTCTAATGTTTGTACATGGAGTTTAGTGAAATTTCTGAGGCACACTAAAGGATATTTAATCTAAGACTGAGCTAGAACTATCTCAGTTATATAAATATTTATAATTCATTCAAATCACTAATCCACATTAAAAAGCTAGTGACCAATTGGCAGAACTATTTATGACACACAAAATGCAAATAACCGACTAAATAAAGCCCTTGAAATCACTGAGAAAAATACTATGTGACAATCTAATAGAAATTAGAAAAATGCTAAACAACTGCCATAGAGAAAATAATAAAATGCAAGTATTCATAGAATTTATTTTCTCTCTTATATTAACAAAGACAGTGGCTGGTCAGGTCTGTCTCAAGTGGTCTTTGAGATAGCTTCTCATTCATCTCTCATTTTCCCTTGGGGCCTTGTCAACTGAAGAATAAAGAAGAGGGACGGGACAGAGAAAAGTCAAAGAAATGGATCACCTTTTTGGTAAGAGAACATTGAATTGACATGAATTCACCAGCTTTTCCAATGCTGAGACACATCTGATACCCACCACTTAAGGGAAAAAAGGTTTCATTCAGCTTATGCTTTTGGGAAGCTCTGCACACAGTTAGTAAGATCGAAGGTTGTCTGTAGGGCTAGTGGGCTCCTTACAAGGAACATCATGGCAGAGGAGGAGGGAAGAACAAAGCTACTTAGCTCATGATGTTCAAGCAGCAGATCAGAGAAACAATGCCAGAGAGGAGTAGGGGAGGGATACATGTAGTATGCAAGGTCACCCCCAAGAGCCTGCTTTACTAAGCCCCTAAGTGTTTCTTAATCCCATAAAGTTAGCAGACTAGGATTAGCATCAAGATTGAAGACCACATTTTTTTTCAACTCCATGTCCATTTGTGAGACTTTGTTCACAAGGGCGTAGCCACTGCTCTTTACTCTTTGTTTGGGAGATCAAGAGGAGAGGAGGCGGTAGATCTTTGACAGGGCATCTAATGCTCTGCTATCATACCTGGTGAAGAGAAGCTCTTGAAAGAATGTAAACATATGAGTATGAAAGAAAAAAATATAAACTAAAACAGTAGCATAACACAGTCCTGTGGTTCACTAATGTAGTAAAGATGTTCATATATGTGAAGAATTACTAATGAAAATATAGAGAAATTAGTATCTTTAAACACTACTGGTAAAAAGTATAAATTGATATAAACTTTCTGGAAAATAATATGACAGTGAAACACAAACAGCTTTCAAATGCTTTTGCTTCATTAACCCCACCTCAGGGAATCTAGTGTTATAAAAAAAAGAGAGGTGACACTAAAGAAATGGAAGACAGAATGACATTTTTGGTATTAAAGGAAGAAGAGAGTTATTGAATAATTTATACATAGCCTCATAGTGGAATAGTATACAGCAACATAACCCAGATTTGAAACTCTTGGGAAAATGTTAATGATGCAACCTCAGCAATGCAAGGGATGATTTCAAACTTCTGAACTGAAAATGATTTCAATTTTTCTTGAAATAAATGTGTGAATACACAGTTAAACTACGCCACTTATGGCCTGCTATATCTGAGACACTTGCTTTCTTTGTTTTCTATAACATTTTCTGCAAACAGAATTCATTTTAGAGTTTTATAAAATAGCAAATATGTATGTATCTGCCATTTTGTAGTCCATCAATTCCTTTTAGATAGCTATTTGTAAAAGAAATGAGAAATATTGTCAACAAAAACAGAAAGTAAGGCTATGGGTTGTTGATTTTGGGTAAAGAATGGGTGACCTTTTGACTTTCAAAGATGTGTAGATATATCCAGTGAAGCTATATCTGGAAACAGAAAGTCAGTTCATGCTATAAGAACTCATTAATTTCATAGCTTTCTGGTTTATGATTCTATTTCAGCACAATATGGCTATCAAGGATCATTTTCTCCACTTTATTAACTAGAAAAAAATTCATTTCATAATATCAGAAACAAATTTAGATACACCAATCAAAACCACAGTGAAGGAACAAAGTTCATGGCCTAGTTCAAAGGTAGAAATAACATTCAAAGATAGAAATGTCCCAGAATTAAATAAAGATGGCTGATGTAGTAACTATGGAGATACGTTTTCCTTTCAGTTATTTTGTGGAGATCTCTTCTTTTTCTGTAAATTTGTCTCTTTTTTCCTTCTGGTTCTCATCATAAGTACAAGAAATTTGCTGATGCCTCTCAAGTTTCATATTACACTTCCAATCTCAGAATATACCTCAATTTCTTTCCCAGATGCAATACTAAATTCCCAGCAAGAAGATTGTAACTGGCCTAGTCTTTTCAACTGTGGACAGTGCAACAGGGTCATAAAATAGGTCTAGAATCCAACAACTGCGAATAAAATGTCAGGGTAAAAGTGACCTCACTAACCTCGTCAGATATTTCAAATATATTTTATTGTACTTATTGTAAAAAACAAACAAAAAATAAAACCTTATGAAAAACCAATTGGGGGCCCTGATCCCAGGTCCAGCGTGCGTGTAGGTAGGAAATTATGTCGTTATATATTGTGATCTGGAGCCGAAAGAAATGAGAAAAAGACCAGATGAATTTAGCTTCAGAGGTCTCACTGAGATCTGTCTCTCCCAAAGTGAGCCCAGAACTCTAGAAGCATCTCCTTTTTATTTAGGTCATACAATAGAATATTTATAGGGAGGAGAGGGGATAATCACCAATGTCTTAAGTAAGGGTGGAGACATCACTCAGGATTAGCTGTTACACCTATGTCTCACGTAAGAGTGGAGACATCAATCAGGATAAGCTGCTACACTTTTTTAAATCCTAGTTTTCTAAAATCCCTAAGTAGCAGATTACAACCCACCCTAAGCTTGTTTTATGATTCTTCACTTCTTAGTGTCTTATCTCTACATATCCGACTTTAATTAAAAAATGCTTGAAAAATAATTTTTTGAAGCATTAGGGTGAAGACTGTAGACTTCTGATCCATAGCTTGGATCTATCCTCATTGCTAAACTAAACAAGATATGCAAATAATAGAGAGACGAAATACACAAATCTCTACTACATTTCCACTAAACCATAAGATAACATGAAAAGGATCAAAGTTTTCAATGCCATTAAAGATACTTTGTAACAGATCAGATTTAGTTCCATGAGATTAGAGTTATACAGAATGAAGTATTCTAATCACATTTTAAACAAGGTATACATGGTAGAATAACAATTTGTCCTCCCAACATAGCAATAGCTTATTTTATTCAACTCTGCATCAGCATATCTTTGAGAAGTCCATAATTGTTTTAAAACCTTGTGCCATTGCTGTACAAAATGAACAGTCTGTACAACTTGGCTCAATGCTGCTTTGGCTATAGTAGCTATGGCTGTGAAGGCTTTCATGATTTCAAGCTTTCTGTTCTATTCTTTAGCATATCCAGTAAATGTTGGAACAGCATAATGGAAGAAGAGTCTTGCCATGGATGATATAGTTGTATTGGAAGTCAAATTTTGGTCCTTGTCCTGACAATATAGATGTTATCTCTAGAAAAAAATTAAAGCTGAATAGAACGAATTGTGTTCCCTTTTCTTTTCATCCTTCTGCGATCCAATCAGAGCTATAGAGCTCCAATCTTTAACGCTTCCATTGGACGTATTAACTAACTCCCGGGCTGCCTCTGCTCTTACAGATTTCTCAATGTACCTTAAGCAACATTGGTATTCTGGCAGGATGGCAGATCTGGCAGTGCAAACATTCTATTAAAGTTCTTTCCTTAGAGAAGAAAAAGTCCACTTTTTCTTCCCTTACCTCACTATTATTTTTAAATGACAGTAAAGTGGATGACTCCAAATGATATATTCTTTTGTCTCCCTTCAGGTGATGGTCCATCTCAGCATTAAGGAGCTCAGCATTTGTTTGAACTTTGATGTTTAGGTCTGGCCCACAATGGGAACATTCATCCCTTCCCAACTTGCTAAATATCTTTCCTTCTGTGTTATCTCCTTTGAGGGCCTAACCCTATCTGGCTGCCTATAATATTTTAATCTAGCTCGGCTGCCTGCAATATTCCTTCCTCTGAAGAAGTAACCTCAACTGTTGTGAGGGAAATATAGGCGATGACCACTCTGGCTTCTTCAGGTTGAAAGGGGTCATAGCTGGGAACTGGCAGTCAGAGATACTTCTCCAGAGGTTCTACCTAAAAGCCCTCAAGAGATATCAGGCATTTTTGAATTGGATGGGTGGAATCACTTTAAATCTGGAGAAGATAAAGCCAAAGAAATTATTAAACATAGTTGGGAATAATTATGAGTGCGGCCAAAATTATTTTTACCAATAGTAATGGACATGTTGTGAGAGAATCAAATATATATCACATTTGCAAAAACTAGTCTTGCTGTAAATTGGGTTAATATACAACCTATATCTCAGTTACAGCTAAAGTAAGATGTCTTTTCTTTTGAGATATGAGGACTGGAAGAAAAGTCAGAGTCGGAGAAGAGCAAAGAGATCTGTGCCAATGTCCAGCAACAGGCTCGATTTTCCTTTGGTCATCATTTCTCAGGGCTCCCCCGTAGAGATAACAAAAACTGTATGGCCAGAGGGAGCAGGCAGACCCAATTCCCTTCAGTCCTACTGGACCATCTGGGAAGCCAAGTCTGAGCTCTGGGGCCTTCACCTCAGAGTGCAGTTTCACTTCTAGCAGTTGCTTTGGTAGTCAAGGCATGGTTTGTGGGTTTCTTAAGACAATCTCTCTTATTCTGGCCTGGTTTTCGACAGTCATAGCAGATGAGCTCTTCTTGGAGCCAAGAGAATCAGATTCAGGATCTGTATTTTTGAGTTGCAATAAGGCAGCTATTTTTTATGTCTTTTTGTTTTCTCTCCCTGGTTTTCTCTCAGTTCCAATTATAGCAAATTGTTTTCTTAATGTCCTATAATGTATCAAGTCAGTTTTTTTTTTTTTAAATTTGTCCCAGGTAGGTAATGGGGATTGCTGGATTTTAGAAATAGGACCTCTAAATGATTTATTTACCCTTTTCTTTTCCTTTTTATAATCCTTTTTCATTTACCCTATTTTGCCACAATGAACACATTTAGTAAGTTTTTGTATATATGAAGTTTGTAAAGAGGTAGCCAATAAATTAGCTTTATAGGGCTTAGAACCAATGTATGAACAAGCGTTAATATATTTTTCCAATGAGGCACCTCGAGCCTATAATAAACATATAACCCTTTGGCATTATGAGTTAGCATTTTCATAAGACAAAGTTTGTAACAACATACCCCAAAGATCAAGTTGTCTGACTGTTTTAACAATTAGCTCCTTGAGTCTGTAGATAAAATCAACGAAGGGACCATTTTGAGACTCTATTACTTTAGTAAAAAACTTTTCAGCTTCTCTAAGTTTTTTGACATTCTCTCATGCTCTGAGACAATGTAAATGCGTCAGTATGATGGCCGTATCATCATACTGAAGATGAGCTGAAATACCAAACCATGTGCCTGAGACAGTAAGCTGGTTTGCTGTTATGCCAATAGGCAGATTTTGACCTCTGTTTATTCTGTCCTGAGTTTCTCCCTCATCTTTCCACCAGGTACAGTGGGGACAAATAAAAAAACACACTTGATACATTATAGGACATTAAGGAAACAGAGAAAGAAATAAATAAGAATAAGTGACAAAAAAGTTAAACTATTATTATTTGTAGATGACATGACAATCTACTTGGAAGACCCCAAAAAAAACTCCTCCAAGAAGCTACTAGAATTAGTACACAAATTCAGTAGCATAGCAGAATACAAAGTCAACACACAGAATTCAATAGTATTGCTCTACATGTTTAACAAACATATTGAGAAAGAAATTAGAAAAACAATACCTTTTACAATAGCGCCATGGAAAATGAAATACTTAGGAATTAATCTATCTAAAGAAGTAAAAGATCAATTCAGTGAAAATTGCAGTACTCTGAGAAAGAGATCCTAGAGGATTTCAGAAAATGGAAAGATATTCTCTGCTCCTGGAGAGGAAGAACCAACATGGTGAAGATGGTCATACTCCCAAAATTGTTATACATATTTAATGCAATCCTTATCAAAATACCATCCACATACCTCACAGACCTGGAGTAATCATCCCCAAAATTTATTTAGAACCAGAAAATACTTAGAATAGCAAAGACAACCTTGTGCAACAAAGACAAGCAAGGAGGCATTACAGTACCTGACTTAAAATTATACTACAAAGGTACAATGATAGGAGCTGCAAGGGGCACAAGTGCCTGGCTGGCAAGTGCAAGGTCCTGACTGCAATCCCCAGTTCCATAAATAAATAAATAAATAAATAAATAAATAAATAAATAAATGTAAATAAATAAAAAAATAATAAATTTAAAATCTACAGTGATAAAATCAGCATGGTACTGGAAAAATAGATCTGAGGATCAATGAAATAGGTTAGAAGATGTAGAAGCAAATACAAACACACTCAGACACTATCTTCAAGGAAGTGGCCAAGCACGTTTACTGTAAGAAAGATAGCCTCTTCTATAAATAGTACTGAAAAAAACTGGCTCTCTACATGCCAAAAAACAAAAGCTTTACCCAGGTCTATCATCATGCACTAAATGAAAGTCAAAATGGATTAAAGATCTAAATATTAAAATAGAAACACTAAATCTCCTGGCAGAGAGAGTGAGCAGAAATCTTGAAGACATGGGGATAGGCAAAGAGTTCACAGAAAAAAAAAATCAAAATCAACATGTAACAATTAAAAAAATTAACAATCAGGACTTCCTCTTTCTCAGAAGTATTTGCACATCAAAAGAAATTACCAGCGGAGTGAAAGCACAACCCATCAAACCCATCAAAAATAATTAAATAATAAGTATTCAGAAAAAGGTCTTCTATCTAGAATTTATAAATAACTAAAAAACATTATGGTCCCAAAATTCAAAGACCCAATCCAGAAATTGACATCGGAGATGAACATACACTTCTCAGAGATAAAAATGCTACAAGCCTATAAGTACATGAAGAAATGCTCCACATCACTAGCTCTCTGAGGAATGCAAATTAAAACAATGTTTAGATACCATCTCACCCCAGAAAGAAGGGCTATCATAAAGAAATCCATCAACAACAAATGTTATTTCTTATTAAAAGTAGTAAAATTTAAAAATAAATAAATAAATAAATTTATCAGGCTTAATTAAACATTCATTTAAAAGTAAATAACAGACTCTTTTAGTTCTAAGGCTATGTTACTCTTGATCTGATGTTTTAATTCTCATTTCTTCTGACATTAATTTTCTCTGAAATCCCTGTCAAGTACCTCTTTTATCTTCTGACTTTTCTTTGAAGTGAAGATTATTAATAAAGATCCCCTATTAATACAAAAAAAAAAAAAACGCATTGTGTATGCCTTTGAGTTTGAGCAGAAAATTCAAGCTCTTACTTTCAAAAATAATATTTCAATGAATAATGACATTGAATTTATATATTATATATAATTGCATTATACTACAGTTAACTATCTCAAAATCCACCACTTTATAGTTTCTCTTACTTCAGTGAAAAATTACCAACAAATTATCTATACCTTTCTAAAAAGTTGCAATTCAACAATATTAGCTACTTTGTGAAATATAGATTTCAAATATAAAGCTGGTAGTACCAATTAAATTTTATGAGTTGAAGTCAGATAGACAGAAAGACAGACAGATAGATAATGTGTATATTATTACTAAGAAGTATCAACATGGCTTATGCCATCTAGCTAGGCCTTTCTTTTCCCGTAGTGAACATAAACAATCTCATAGGTACTCTAGAATATACCACCATCAGCAAGGCACTCTATAAGCACATTGGGATATTCATGACTTGTAAAGTAACACAATCAAAACAAAACACTTTATAATCTTTTCTTAAAGCACAGGGGTTAGGTGAGCAAAGGGGCCAGGGTTAGATCTTTAGAACCGCAGCGCAGGCCACACCCTCAAGTGCTCTGAGTTGGTGATGGAGTCTGAGCATTGTGGCACGCCCCTATAATCTCAGTGATGGGGAGGCAGGGAGAAATAAGGAGAATCACTACACGTCCGAGCTAAATATTGAGACCCTGTACACATACACACACACACACACACACACACACACACACACACACACACACACGCACGCACGAACATGGGGGAAAAAGCACTGTAAAAACCACATAAACCATCACACATGCGTCTATTTGGGCTAATACAGACGTTATGGATTGTACCTTCCCAAACTTAATATATTGAAAGCGTGATTCCCAATATAATGGCACTCACAAAGAGAGCGTCTGAAGAGTAATTATGTTTAAGTGATGCACAGCATGGGGCCTGATGATAGGGTGACCTATTCTCCCTCCACTATTTGAGGACAGCAAGAAGATGGCTAATCTGTGACTCAGAGAATCATTCCTGTAACGTGCCTGTGCTAGTCTCTCTGCTAGTTTTAGAGTCATGGAAGATCTGACAAACCAATTTCTCTTGTTAAAGGCGTGATATTTCATTATGAAAGCCTGCACTAAAACAATAAATTACTATTTTTCATATCATGTCTTTGTCCTTCCTCTAGTCGTTCCTCCTTCAGATAAATTTTTATTACCTACTATGCAATCATATAATTAACCCACCACCTGACAGCATCCCTTCCAGAGTCCTTGCTTTCTTAATTCCCTCCCAGATGCATTGAACCTGAATCCACATACTGTAACAATGACCTCTGTTTAGTAACTCTTTGCTAAGATACCACTGAAAATAATATGCTGTTTAACTACATGTGCACACCTTGTGGCCTTTAGTGAATGTGAGTGTATCTGTGTGTGTGCATATCTATTTATATATAACTATAACGACTATAACTATCATAGATCTCTATCTGTCTGACATCTATCATCTACCTACCTATCTATCTATCTAACATCTATCTCTGTTTGTAATGTATTTCTTACATCTGTCCACTCTGAAATCCTGTAAGCAATGAAACTCTCACGGCCAGAAGCATGTCAAACACCTAGAATTCAGACTCTAAGTATTACTGTACAATAAAAAGAAGCAAGATTCAGAGAAATTATTAATTAAAAGACTTCATTGAGGGAAAGTACCAGAGGATCCGAGAATGTCTTATTGTCACTAAATTTTAAAAAAGCTTTATTTTTTTTATCTTTTTAAAGAACTTTAAAGGAAGGAAGAACACTTGATTAAAAGACACATGTCAACTTGTGTTAGTTACTGATGGCCAAATCTGAGACAGTCTGAACAACAAAATAGTAATGACAGTAATGGGTTATAACCCATGGGGTACAGTAAGAATCTGTTAGTTCATAGAGATAGAAAGAACTCAATGAGAAAGTCAATGAGAAAGAAGGGATCACTTTCCTTTCCCTTAAAATTATAAGTAATAAATTAGAAAATAATGGAAATGGAAAACAATTATTTGTTAAACATCAAGTGTTTTAGACAAAAAAAATTAACGGGGTACAGAATGAAAATATGTAATGAGCAATAGAATATTTTCAAAGTTGTAAACTTCAACCACAAGATACTTGGTTAGACTAAGATGAGAAATGGTAAATTTATTTTTTTTATTTATTATTTTTATTCTTGTTTCAGAACCTTTGTTTGTTTATTCACTCATTTTTTATGGCCGGCTCAGCCCGCCCCGAGGGCAGGGCTGGCGCAGCATGTGGTGCCGGGGATCGAACCGCGGTCCCTGCAGCCGCCCAAGCTTCCCCAAGCAGGCTCTTTAGACCACTGAGCCATCCCACCGGGCCCCAGAAATGGTAAATTTATAGTAGAGAATACTGGCAGAAATGACTTTGCTGAGATCAGGAAAGTTACCATTACTGGTAATAAGACATCATGTGTTTCCTGATGCCATGAACTCCTTACGATCCTCTTAATTATGCAGACATGCTTGATGTTCCAATGCCACAGAAATTACTGGCTAGTATTCTGCAAAAGCACCAAGATCACAATGGATGAAGAAATACTGGGATATTATCCCATGTTAAAACAGAAGGAAAAAGACAAATAACATCAATGGGGTTTGATCCCCAGTGTTCTGGACTATGCAGCCCCACCCCACGGGCACACTGAGAATATGATTGAGACTGAGCATCGTGGAGTGTGCCTATAATCCCAGCACTTGGGGGGCTGAAAACAGGAGAATCACTACAAGTCTGATCTATTTAGTGAGACCCTGGAGACCTTGTAGACCCTGTCCTAAATACAGAATAAAAGAAAAAGGAAAGAAAAAAGAAAAACAAAATCAGGTAATGGTTATGCATAGTCATGGACAAGAAAAATAATCAATGGATAAAATATTAGTAGAGTGCATAGTTTAGAAAATGATATTATATATGAAATTCTTTATTTTAATAATTCTAAGATTAAGTAAAATATTAACATATAGGAAATGAGGATGATAAACGATTTATAATTTTAGTTCTACTTTGAACACTTTTACAATTCTGAAATTATCATTTGTTTGGTTCCAAAAATTAAATTCACAACCTCATGCAAAATGAAAATTTCTAATTTAAATATCAAAATAGATCTAATTTTTATGTTCCCACTATTGGTTTTTCTGTTCATTAAATTAGCAGAAAAGCAGTTAAATTAAGCATTCAAAAGCTACCTGCCATAAACTTCGTCAGATGTCAGTTAATAAGCATAATAGATGAAGAAACCTGTAGCAAAATATATGTTATGCAAATCCAAAATTTTATTCATGTTCAGGCTCAAAAAATATTTCGTGGAATTGGAAAAGTTTCTAAGATGATTCTACTGTAGCTTTATATGTTTTCTTATTTTTTCTAATTCTTTGCTGCTGTATCATTTTTAGTTAGGCTTTGGTTCTACTCATTTCCCCATTTAAGTGACCACTATTTTTTTTGGCGGGGGGGCAGGGTTAGAACTCACGACCTTGCACTTGCCCAGCAGGCACTTGTGCCTCGGAGCTATCTCCCCAGCCCCATAACCGCTACTTTTGAAAATAATTTTTTTACAAAATAAATTAATTATCACTCACGAAAATCATCTAATACCCTATCCCAGGTAAAAATTATAATTTTATTTAAATATGTAAAAATAAACCATATGCATTCTTAGCTGTGTCAGACATATATATATATATATATATATATATATATATATATATATATATATTGTCATTCTTTTACATTTGTCATGCCTGAGGCAGTATCTACCCAAAGTCAGAGAAAAATATAAACAGCCAGATGCTTGAATATTTTTCAAAAAGGCATATATATACTTATTAGAAACATCTGGTGTTTGTGGAGATTATTCCAATTGCCTCAAATAATTAGCTTTAGTGTATATCATTTCCCTGGGCATATAATCACATATTCTCTCACATTCATCTTCTGTGCCCTAAGACCCAGAAATACTCTCTATGTAAATACTAATTTTGGTTGTTGGCATGTCAAAAAGAAGGACTAACTCACATTAATGTTAAATAACACTTCTATGTTTTGAAGCACTATTAGTTGCCCTGACAAATCCTAGGTCAGATGGTGACCAAAACAGTTTCAGAGAGATTTCCTTGTTCATGGTAATTAACTAGCCATGAAAAAGGGTCCAGAGTCTGAAGCAACCCCTGAAGCCTGGAGTAAGAACATGTTAACATATTTAGAAGGGATCCTTTCTCTGACACATGAGATTCAGCAATGTCAAACAGCAACAACAAACTCTTATTCTGAAAACAAAGTCCTTGGTTATGTCATGTCTACTCTTGGCTGACACTAGGAAGTATTGTAATTTTTTGTAAGGTACAGTATTGAATAAATGTGAATGGTTCTTGCAATCAATTATGTTTACCTCTTACTGATCTGTGAGGCCTTTCCCAAAGCTTGTGTCCCAGCTCCACAATCCCCAGCATATGTCCAGCCACGTGAAGGTTCATACTATTTAGTTTACCAGTTCTAAATGTTATGAATGGTGAGAATGAGACTAACAGTTGTGAATGAATGTATGTGCGTGTTAGAAAAAAAATACACTAGCCTCCTATAATGAAGCCTACCAACCTTCTTCAGATACAATTTTGCCTTATTTTACATTGTTCGAAATGAAGGAATGAGCCCAAATGGATATGTAAATTTTAGATCCATACCCCTGGCTGTGTTAGAAAATATTAGAAATCTCAAGTTCCTCCAGCAGAATGAAGTCACTGATAAAAACTTTTATTTTAACATTTCTAAGTATGTGGCTTTTATTTCTTTTTCCCATCTACATCATGTACAGTCTCTAGTGCAATGTTGGCAAAATATACGAGCAGACAAGTCTTGTCTTGTACTCCTGCCTTGCTTCTTGATCCTTGACAGGAAAGGATCAAATCTTTAAATCTTTAAGTACCAAGATAAATGCAAATTTAATCAAGCTCAGTAAATCTCTATTCTTAGATATATAAGAATTTTTAATAGGAAAAATGTCACACATGTACAAATATATAGTGCTTAGAAATTTATATATATATATTTATAGATGTTTCAAAGTATGTCTTTGGCTGGGAAGATAGCTTGGTGGCATAAATGTCTGCCTGATAAGCGCAAGGACTGAACACTCTGCTTCTATAATTCATGAGAAAGACTAAATATCTAATGTAAAATAGAACCATATTTCCTTACATTGTTTGCTTGCTTTCATGGTTCTTATCATCCTTTGATAGTTCTTTGTTTTGGATCTTTAATCCTCCTTGAAATCTTAGATATTTAACTACTGGCATCTTGTTCTTGTTGCTACTCACTGTTATATTTCCAGTGTCTAAATAAACATGAGATGACTGTCTTAGTCACTTTTTTTTGGTCACTGAACCCAGTACCCAACACCTACAATTTAAAGAAGAGCTCTATTCTTTATTCACTGTTTCCATCCATTCTGCGTTCAGCTGGCTCCAAGACAGAAGCCATAGAGCAGAGGAACACAGAGCTGAATGAGGTGCTCAGCCTGTAGCAGTCAAGTAGCAAAGACAGAAGGGTGGAGCCTGACTCAAGGATGAACCCTATGGAGTCCCCGCCTCCAAACAATCCACGCAGCTACCTCCCTCATCAATTCGTGAATCCAATGATTAAGATAGCTACCTGACAACTGGTGATCTAATTAGCTTCCAAATACTTTTAGAGTCATTTTAGGTCTAAAGAGAAACAATAACTACTGACAGAGTGAAAACTGTACAGCCAAGACAAAATCCTTCCTAGGAAAAACCAATGTCTTCTTGTCTTGTATACATAAAATGTATAAGGTTTAAATACTTGAACATATTAACAAAATTTTTTTTAGGAAAAAATACATCAGAATGAATTTTGTCCTATTGGAGGAAAACAATCTCATAGAGAGAAATGAGAGCCATCTTTCAAAAAAAAAAAGGATTGACCTACTTGATAATATAGAATTTAATCTTTCTATAGGCAGGCTCTATGTGGTACAATGGACTTGTGGCATGTACTGAGAAAGAATTTAAGCAGTATTACAGAATGGAATGCCATAAACATTATGAAAATATAAGCCACAGACAGGAAAATATATTAGAAACCTATATAACTGTCAAATAAAGTGATTAAATAATTATTGTATGAAAGTCCTTCCCAGTAGTAAAAATAAAAATCCAGTGGGGAAAATGGCAGTGGATATTAACAAGAAATGTATAGATGAGAACACTGGCATAGTAAACAAACACATTCAAAGATGATTATTTACATGCACAGTCAAGGATAGCAAAACATGACATTTTACGTATTGGCAAAATTGAAATTTGACAATATCAAATGGTGGTATGAGTAAAAGGAATGTAAGCTTTCCACGTTACTAAAGGAGCATAATTTGAGATAACTACATGGAGCAACAATTTTGCAATCTCTAATAAGTTTTAAGATGTTTCCACTGTAGAATTCAGCAATTTAATATTTAGGTTCATGTCCTAGAAAAATGTTTTATTTATGTGTTGAGACATAGGATAAGGGAAGTTTATTTTTAAACCACTATGTTGGAGACATTTAAATGTTATTAGTATGGAGAACATACTAATATGTGTATTGTAATGTAATGTAATATATGCAGAGTAATGTATTATTTGCATAATAATGTAATAGAGTAAACTTTCTCAAGTGCAGTCCAAGGCTGGAGTTCGCTTCAGTGCCCTCTGCCATCCATCACATTGTAGTAACTACTTATGCATTTGCAGTGGTATTAGTCTTTTATCAGCCTTGGGAGGACTGAGAAAAATAATGACTTAAATCATTATCTTTTATTCTTCTTGTTTATGTTTTTGGTACATGGTCTCATAGTGATCTTCCTTCCCGTTTTCAGCCTCCCCACCTCGCCTGGCTTCAGTTGCCTGCTCAGCGCACCTGGGGGTGGGGCTGGTGCAGGCACACAATACCAGGGATACAACCCTGTTTCCTGCACTTGCCTAAGCAGGCACTTAGTCCACTGAGCTATCTCACTGGCCCTGTTGTCATTCTTGTGTAGGAGAGGACAGCAAATTTTGGGCCAGCTTTTCACAATAACGGACTGGCTGAAAAACCTGAACAAACAAAGAAAGGAGAAAATTAACTCTGGTTTTGAACCAAAATAATTTGCCTATGATAAACAAAACAGAATTCCCAGTTACCACCCCATTGGCAGATTAAGACCACCTGTTGTTAATTCTCTTCAAATATTTAATAGTGTTTCCTTCTTAGCTTCTCAGTGATGTCATTCTCACTTAAACGTTAGCCCATCCATCACTGTTTGTCTTTCCTTGGCTTTCTGCTTTTATTCACCACTTCTAACTCATCTCTGCCTCGCTCATCCCCAAATTTAAGCAGGAATCTAAAACTTTATTCCTGTTCCTCTCCAGCAAGATAATACAGCCAAGTCTGCTGGTTACTTTTGGGACATGGCTCCTTGATTTTACGCACAGACGTCAGGAGTGGAACACATTGGCTTTTGCATACTTCATTTCTTGTTCTCCCATTGATAATGTGATTGCAAGTTATCTCACATTTCTAGACTGCCTGGGGGTCCCTGAAAGACTTTTCAAGGAAGAACAAAATGTTGAACTTGTCCTAGCAAAACTAAAGGAAGGCAGACTATGGGATAAAAGAGTGCGCAATAGCGCTCGAGGTAACTAGCAAAAATAGGAAGACATTGCCAGCTGTAGGGATAAAAAGACTAGGGAAATAAATATTTTAGGGACCAAAGAGGGAATGAGACATAGAGAAGGGCTACCGCTGGCAGCCCTAGAACTGATTCCGCTGCTGCTAGGCGTAGTGCCGACATAAAGAAGCAAGCAGTTCCTTCTCTTGCCTTCCACTCCACCCATCCATCAGAAGGGTGCCAGGTGACGCAGGAGTTAGGCACTGATGCTCCACTACTCTAACCTGGGTCAATAAGAACCTTTTTATAATAGAGGAGGATACAAACAGGAAGTAACTCAACCATCTCGGCAATCTGATATTTTCGCTTTATACAAAAACTTTCCTTCTTTAAAATTCATGTTATTTAACTACACCATAGCTGTACCACCGCCTATCCTTTCCGAGTGCTGTTTTCTTCTTGTCTTGTTTTTTAATCACAATTCCTACCCTTCTGTAGGCACTTTCACCACGTAAGTGGGTGACCATTCCAACAACATTGCTCAAAGTTTGCTTACTTTCTTAACAGCGATAGCACTTGTCTGTGTTCCACTTCGTTGGAAGTGAGAAACCTTGCCAAGGTGTCCCAGGTGGTGACTAGGAGAAGCCGGATTTGATATTGCACAGTCTGTCTCCAACACTTAGGCCTTCAAGCTTCTTGTCCTCCTGCGTTATTGTAGGAATTCTTCACCTCACTGTCTCCCGTATCACTCCAGCTCCATATATTCAAAACTCTATGCATCATCTTTCTCTGAAAACCGGATTTCCCGAGCCACACTGGCCAAACGAACATTCAGAAACTCCTTAAAACTGTTTTCATTTTTATTTGTTTAATACTTGTTGTTACGTGTTTAATATTTAAAAGTCACTTGGGGAGAAATTCAGTGTAATAAACATTATATTCTTAGCTTTAAGGATAAAGAGACATTTTGTGTCCCTTAACATATAAAGTTTTGGTAGTTTTTACACTGTCTTTTTATAATTATGTAATTATTCATAAGCAAAAGGCCTATTAGTAAGAATGAGGATTCTGTGACTAGGGTTAGACTCTTTTAAAATTACATTGAAAAGATTTTACTTTTTTATTTGTATGTCAACAAAATATTTTATAATCACTTTTCAAGTAGCAATGCCTTAAGTAGATAATAACACTAATAAATCACATGTCATTTGACAACGATATTTCTGGATCCTACATGTCAGATTTCCCAGTTTCATGACAGCATTTTAAAGTAAATCAAAGTTACTATAGAAATAAACTTTGTTAACATGGTAACGCATGTTTCATCCACCTATAATCTTTACAACATTTTAGGTAAATTCATCTCAATGAGTGATGCTAAATCCTTCCAAAACCACAGACCAGATTTACAAACAAAATTCGTTTGCACTTTTCCTGTAACATTTAACACAGAATCAATTATAATTAGAATCTTGAAGACAAATAAATTCACTGATATTCTTGTATAAATTCCCTGCAATATAATTTGATCCCAAACTGCTCTATGAAGTGAAATGGACCACCTACGGAGGTTATTATAATGTCAGCAATTAGTCAAATATTATTTTGCCTGTGCTGTCATTTTAGTTCTGCAAAAAGAACACTTCAAATCAATCAACTTTTAGTAACAGAATATTAAATTTTTCTAACTTAGCAGAGAGTGGGTATTCTAGTTCAGTTTTGCAATTTAAATTTGACAAGATTCTATTAGAAGAAAGAGAAATATATTCAATAGTTTTTTCTGCTCCTCAAAGCTGATTGAAATTTTTAAAACTCTTGATGCATTTTCCTTCTCATTTTATCAGTTCTTGTTATCTCATCATTATGTTCATATTTATCTGAAACAGAGAAACTTCGATAGACATAGTGAGATTTAAAAACTTCAGAGTGTGGAACTGGGAGATAGTTCAGTAAAACAAGTACTTGCCTAGTAAGCACAAGGGCCTGCGTTCAATCCCTGCTTCCACCAGAAGAAGTAGAAGAAGAAGAAGAAGAAGAAGAAGAAGAAGAAGAAGAAGAAGAAGAAGAAGAAGAAGAAGAAGAAGAAGAAGAAGAAGAAGAAGAAGAAGAAGAAGAAGAAGAAGAAGAAGAAGAAGAAGATATAAATATATATGGGCGGGTAAGATAGCTCAGCAGCAGACTACCTGCCTGCTTAGGCAAGCACAGAGGACGGGTTCATTTTAGAACACTATATGCTGAGCTGGCTCTGCGTTAGGTGTGCTGAGCCAATGACTAAGTCTGGGTGAGGTGGTGCATGCCTGTAATCCCAGCATTGGGGAGGCTGAGAACAGTAGGATCACGATGACAGGTCTGTGCTGCATAATGAAATGCTAAATTAAAATAAAATATTGGACTATGCATATGACTACTTTATCTTAGTTCAGTGAGAAGAAATATTTGCGCCAATAGTGTTTAGAAAAGTTATCATGACTGCATCTTGTACTCTGAACAACAATATGCATTGTATCAATTATCATAGCTGTCCTACCAGCATGTTTTGAAACTGTCTCACTGTTATTCCTTATTAAAAGTAATGAAATTATAGAAAAATAAAATAAAAATTTCACTTAATAAGTCTGATGACAAATCACACGTTCCAGGTGAGTGGCATCTTGTGGCACTTTAGCTAGTTTTTTCAGAACAGTAGCTGACAATAGAGCTGCCATAAGTGATTCACTTGGCTGAATTAACTTTGAGGACAGCACAATGTGACCTTAACTTTCACCAATGATCCCCATCATTCTCAGCAGAAAGAAGGTGGCATCACTGAGGAACTGTGTGTTGTTTTGCCTTTGATTTTGTTTCTCTTGGTACTTAATTGTTCAGCAAGATTGAGAACCATTACCTGGAAAATACCAATTTAGGTAGTTGCCTATGGAAAAATGTGTCATCCATTGGCACTGCAGTTATGAGTTATGCTAATCCTAGTTTAGTGTCTTTTATAAGTTGATGCCTTGGGCAGTGACTTGCAAGGCTGATTTAAAACTTAGTCTTGCAATTTGGTTTTGCAAAAGAAACTATTATTTCCTTTGTAAAACTATCCACTGGTGCTTCTCAACACAGGTATCACGGAATCATCTGTATTGAACCCCTTTTAGTATTTAGTTTATTTCTAAGATTTTGCAGTAATTCTTTTTAATGTAATTCATCCTAATTTCTGATTGGGCTCATTACACGTTATTCCCTTTCCTCTACTTTAAATCTCTGAAGGCAGAAACCATTATTTTTCTTTACTCTAAGAACAATTTACATCCCATAGATCATGTTTTAACATGTCTATTAAAATAAAAATGATAAAATGTGTACACCTTGAGGGGGCAATAAGGAAATTGGACATAGAGAAATTTCATGTTGTTATTTTTAAATAAAATTAGACTTGCAACATTAAAAATAGTCATGCCAAATCTTTTAAAGATCAGAATATCTAAAATATCTTGACTATACTTTTTGGGGGGATTGTATAAAGAATAACTTGTAGACAACAGCTATTCCTTTCTTGATCTTGTACTTTGATTGCCCATACATCTACTTCCAACAATTGAAGACTTAACTACCTATCTCAACAGATGGTGCTGGTTATGAAACATAGAAGTCAAGCTCTTGGTATTTGTAATTGAGTTTTAAAGTTAAATTTGCTCCTATAATTATGAGATAGGGCTGGGGAGATAGCTCAGCAGTTTAAGTGCCTGTCTGGTAGTTGGAATGTCTCAAGTTCAATCCCTGGTGCTGGTCTGGAACCTTCTGCACACCTTGCTGGCCATCGAAACTGGGCATGGCAGCACAAGCCTGTAATACTGGTGCAGAGGAGGATGAGACAGGAGGATTACTGAGTCCAAACTGCATAGTGAGATGCTATAGCAAATAAAATTAATTAATTAATACAATAATTATGAGATAACCCTGTAATGCTTGAGTGAATCTTTTTATCAATTTAAGTTGTAAAATAAAAGTCAAAGGAAATGACAGGCAATCTCACAAGTTGAAGTATAAGTGTTATATCTCAAAGAGGGCCTCTTCTTTACTTCCTCAATTATTCACTCCCTTGCCTAAATTTTTGAATAGTTCTAGGCTATAGCAAGTCTTATGATTTTCTCCTCAGAGATAAAATCTCATGTTTGTATTCCTAGACCCATGGCTTCATTGTGTCAGAAACCACATTTTATCTCATGGATGCGCAGCTGCTTTGATACATAGTCTTATAAGGACATTTGCCAGTGGACTTTAATTTTTCCTGTAGAAAAAATTAATCCCAGATATCCAATAGAGGAAAATTGAAAACCTGTGTCTACGCATCATAGACAACATATCTTTCAGTAATGCAACATTAGATTTTACACACCCTCCCAAGTGTTAGAGCTGAAATATTTATATATTTACATCTCTAAAGAGAACATCTACATTTTTTATTTATTTATTTATATATTTTTTTAGAACATCTACATTTTTATGGGAATTCTACCCAACTTTTAAAATTTAACATAGCAATTTCTACCTTTTTTTTCCTATAGGTATATCATGTAAATATGCCATGCATTTGTCAAATTAAATCTTTTGGAATAAGTCCTCTGCAAATAATTCCTTATAGTAAACAACTTAAACTTTTTCAAATGTAATGTGCAATCTTTAAAATTCAGAAGTGCTACTATGATAAACTCTTTTTAAAATCATGTATATTTTATGATCATTTTTGACTGCTTACTAGATTATCAATATACAGGATAATAACAATAAAGTATTTCATTTAGCTATAAATAACAGAAAAACTATTTCATGTAAGAGTATTTTATAGCAACAGGTCCCAGGATAGGCATAGAAATTACAGATTTCTTTCATTACTAGAATTATTCTGTCCCAACCTCAGTACATTGGCTAGAAAAATGTTAGGCTATGCTGCTCTGTGAACATAACAAGAAAGCAAACAAAAATATTTATCCTGGCAGCTTAGAAGTTTAATTAAAAAAATACTGAGGCCAGTGGGGTTGGATGGTCACTCAGGAATCAAACTTCATCGTATCTCCTCCTGCACATGTAGCCACGGTCTCCACAGAGAGGAAAGAACGGGTAGAGATTCATACACGGAAGTTTTATGCCCAGCGAAGAAAACAACACTAACACCTATATTCCTTTAAGTAGAATCCAACCCT
This sequence comes from Myocastor coypus, assembly GCA_004027025.1. Taxonomy (NCBI): domain Eukaryota; kingdom Metazoa; phylum Chordata; class Mammalia; order Rodentia; family Myocastoridae; genus Myocastor; species Myocastor coypus. The sequence continues at coordinate 35,356 of PVJA010016723.1, forward strand.
ATGGTTTTCTTTTATATCTAATTTGTTATATTGTTATTTCTGGCGGTAAGAAAGTTCATAAATGTTCTTTAGATTAGAATTTTCAAGGGAAAAGTGATCTTCTGTTTTCCAACTAGAAATAGCTATGGTGGCGATACAGCATTCACCAATCATAGTTTCAGGCTTTTGTGTGGTTAAGTTTAAAGTGTGAAAAGATATATTGGGAGTGCTACAAAAAAGATTGCATAAAATGCCACAGAATTTTATAGTACATATCTTTTTAGATAACTAAGGGAAGACTTAATAGGACATAACATTTAAAATGCATTTAATGGAAAGAATCAGAGTATATTGGGGTAATAAATTTATCTATAAGGTCTGATGATGTCACATTAATTTTTGATTATGTTCCTTAACAGAGTTTGAAATTTTTCAACAAAAAATCAAATTACTGCTTTTTCAATGCTGCTATAAGTGAAATGTATAATTTACAGCCTTGCCAAACCTAACAGACTAATTTAATCTTTGACTGTAATCAAAGAATAGTGTACAGCAAAAAGCTGAGACCTTGCTTACCTCTAAGTCTCCGATAATGAATGCAATTAGTCTACATTACAACTCCTAAGATATGTTCACTTGGCACCATATCAAACTTCTCGAATTATGGATCATATGTCCCCAAGTTTGCACACTGTATTTTGATAATCAAACCCTTAAAGTGAGTTCCTAGTATATAAGACAAAGGGAACTCCCCCACCCTTCCATTCATTTGCTTTAGCTTTGTTCTTATGCACTCTTTTGTGAAGTTCTGTGGAATCCTCTTTGTTGCTTACTTTTTGGAAATTAAAAAAGTATTAACATTTCTTCCCCCAACATATGCTTTTACATAAAACTCAGATGTGATTTAACAGGGGTCTTCCCATACATATCTAAGTTAATAACATTTGGTCTATAGTGACTCCAAGAACAGACCTTCTTGTACACATTACAGCACCTCAAATATGTGAAAACAGTTTTCATATTCTTTCACTTATTTGTCAAACACTCATAAAACTTTTACTAAGTTCAAGTACTATACAAAATACTCTATTACTATTGACTCATTTAATCCTCTAAATGAGTCAATAAAGTAGCTCATATCATATTTCCCATCTCCTAAGTGATAAATTTGAAGGCTAGAGGGATTAATAAATGTACTTCACAAACTCACTAAATGAACGAACAAAAATTTAAAAGCAGATAATCTGCTTTCTGAGCCTATGTAGTTAACATTTTGATACCCTATTGATGTTCAACTTGGAAATGAGAAGTCTGTTTTTATATTTCATAATTGTCAGGTCCCTCAGTTTCCTCTAGACAACATAGGAGGACAGTGTGCCTTTAAAATGTGTTGCCCTATTCCAAGACACTGAGATGTCATAGGGGACCAGCTTTTTGATGGCCACAAAGGGCTAATTCCTAGAAGGAAGGTCATGATGAAGGAAGAGGCCTGTGGTCTTCCTTGGCTTCACACTGTTCTGATTCTGCTGGGACAGACTGAAAAATAGCTTCAGGGTAGGATATATCTGCAAGGCTTTGCTATGCAATATCTCAGGCAAAGTCATGGATGAATTCTTTTTCTCTCAGAAAGAAACCTATCCCAGACTTCAAGTAATAATGCTCCAGGGAATTAAGTAGTCCCTAATTAAGAACTATATCACTAAATCCTAGTCTGAACCACAAAATAACCACACTTGAAGAATATACTTTCCTAAATGAAGAAGGGCTGTTAATCTACTCTGACACCTTTAGCCTTACTTTATTTTATTGGAAGGATTTTATAAGGTCTATTATCCCTGGTTTATATAATCCCGTATTTCCTCTAATGCAATGTGAATTGAAATTCATGATTGAATTTACAATCTTATGCAGCTGCTAGTGCTAAGACCACAGAACACCACACTAGTAGATGCATTCTTGGGAAGTTTAGGGTTGATGGGGAGTTCCTGAGATGTGATCCATCAAATTGTCTGGCGTGAGGTGTTTGGGAATTTGTATTACAAGTGAATCTAAACTTCAACTAATTTGACTTAAAGGTTCCATGACCTCTCTTAAGTGGGAGACTCCCTTGTTCCAGAATATTTACTCTCCATTTTTGTCTGTTGCTAATAATTTAGCCAGCGACAAGGTATGCTTAAAGATCAACTTTCTTCTGCTACAAACATGACTTTGGTCCAAGTATTTAAGCACCTGAACTCAAGTGAGGATAATAAATGTCAAAGGAATATTTATAGCTTGGTATATGGAGACTTTCCAGGTCCCTGTTCTGCAATAACACAGAGCCATCTGCTAAGGGCATTAGGGTTGTGTGTTGTTGGTTTTTTCTTTTTTCTAGGTTGATAGGTTCTGAAAATAGAAAACTACAATATAGAGACCCACCTTGATTTTTAACTCTTTCCTATGCAGATAATTACTGAATTGAGCTAATAAGTAAGGATAATGTTTCTCCTTGAATTCTGGCTATTGGATACAAGCCCAGAAGAAACTTTAGCTCAGTCTTATATAAGCCCCTGTCATCATCATGTTGATGGGTCTACCTGAGGATTTACTATATTGTTGTCAGACCTTGGGGGCTTGGGGTTAGTCTACTCCCAAATCTATCATTGGAATTATGATTGTTTTTACTGCTACACTATAAACATGGTTACCACTGGTACTATCATCAGTTAACATATTTCTGTCCTGAAGTCTGAGGAAGAGAAAATTTAAACACTCAGAACCACTCAGAAAGAACACTTTAAACACACTCTGTGGTTGCATCAACAGGTCCTAAACTTTGCTTTCATGATCAACAAGGTCAAGAAAGATTTCCATCTCCTTTCAGTCTGTGTGTTCCCACCTACAGATTTTCTAAAGCACTGCCTAAGGATGAGTGAACTTCTAATGAGAAATTCTATGCATTATCGAGATTAACAGGAAAATACAAACCCAAACGCAGTAAGATGAACTCAGAATAATGCCTCACCCATGACTAGTGAATGTGCATTCTTGCTTCTCAACAAAACAGAGGACAATAATATGCAAGATAGCAATACCCCCTTGCCCAAGTACGCAACAGTACACAAATGCAATTTTGCACAAAATATATTCTTTCTTATAGCATGGATTCAAGAATATGCCCTTTCTAGATCATTAGTTGGCACCAACTTCTTTTTAATTTAAAGTTAACTTTCCAGAGTACTCAAGTATGAAGTTGAATTTATCACGTTTGCTAAGTAGGATCATAGGATCATGACTGGTCAGCAAAAAGAGCCTCATGCATTGAATTTATCAGCTTATTCCTTTTTTATTCATATTCTGTAGCCCTGATTCTCATGCTCATGTTGTGACTTTGACTATCATTTGCTTGATCTTAAACATCCTTTTCTTACATCTGTGAAAATAGGAATGCTTCGGTATGTGTAACACCAATCATCTGTATTCCTAGTATTACATTGAAGATATCAGCTTTCTTGTTTTTTCAGAAAAATATGCTTTGAAGTATAATCTATTTGCTATGAAAATATCTACTTTATAGTTTCTGATGTTTGCTAACTACTAAGTTATATATATTCACATACTTATCTAGTGATGGATCCCAGACTGTTACTATCTTTTTTACAACAAACAATCCTAAAATAAATATGAGTCAGGCTCTTTTATTATATTTTATCAATACTAATATTATTTGAGAATGTGATTTGAGGAAGTTGGCACATACATTTAACATATTTGAATCTATAGCTTTGCTCTTTAAGCTTTTATATATTCTATATCCAACAATGAAAGAATTTAAGCAAATATTCAACTTTATTAATAATTTCCATAAGAAAACTGCAAATTATTGAAAATTAGGTCGCATATGCATTTCTCTTCATGTACAAGCAATTGTCTTTCCCATGTGTACTGTACATTTTGTCTTTGGACTTAAATATATTTGACATCTATAAAGACAGAACATCTATATGAAGCGGATTTGTACATACTTCTAGTCCGGCAGGCTTAATGGTTTGCTCTTTCTTATTTATAGTGTCTCAAGGAATCAGCTTTCTTCTTTGAGATATTATGTCCCAGATATGATTGCTTAAAAGTCGAAACTTTTGGCTTATATTTTCCTTTTCAAATATTGATCTCAAAAGAGCAATCACCTTGGACTACATCTCTTCCTAAGGAAATGAAGCAATGTATAAGTTTTGCTAAAATGACACATTCAGAACAACTCTGTAACTGTTTGTGTTCAGAAGTAGGCAATGCTGGATGAAGGTAAAATAGATTTCCAGGTGTCTACATATCTTCAAGTACAGGTGAAAGTTTTATGGTGGGCCCTTAGTAAGATGTAATTCCAGTATATTTTGGTTTGGGGATTATTTTTGTTCCTAAGCTCATTATAAATTCTAGAAGTAGACTGTGGAATTTGCCATATATGGATGGTGAGTGAATATTTGAGTTATCCAATGTTTAATCAGTATTTATTATGCATGTGTGGGATACTGTATAAGCAATGGAATAGAAGAAAGTGAGGTGCAAAAAATAAACATTTATAATTGCAAAATTATAATATATTGAGCATTGCTGTTATGTAGATAATTAGCAAGATAAAACAGTTGCAACCATCCAACAATTTAACTCAATTAAATATACATTGTGTTTCAAGCAAGGCCAGGCTCTTGTTTTAAGTCTTGGTCAAATAAAAAACTAATGGTTTCTTTACCAATTTTCACAAACTTCAAGCAGTAAGGCAACATAAAAACAGATATGATTCAGTGTTATAGAAAGTATAATGGAAGGCACATGGATGGAGTGTAAAACTCAGTTTTACTTCTAGAAGAGTAATGTGAAGTACATGTAGAACATAGAACGTGCTTTGAGTCCTGAGAGTTTTGTATTAAAAAATGAAGAATTTTTGTACAGTACAAAAGAACAAAATCTTGGAGTAAAAGAAAAATGTCTGAATAGTAAGCAATTCAGCAGAATTAATTTATAATTCTATCTCAATCATTTATTACTGAATGTTATTTTCTGCATGCATTAATCTGTTCATTCATAAAATGGATTTAATAGAAGTTTCTATCCCATGGAGTTAATCTGATAATCACAGAGGTGTCACATATAAAATAATAGATACTAGCCGGGCGTGGTGGCTCACGCCTGTAATCCCAGCACTTGGGAGGCTGAGGCAGGAGGATTGGTGCGAGTTCGAGACCAGCCTGGGCTACAAAAGTGAGTGCAGGACCAGCCTCAACTGCATAGCGAGACCCTGTCTCAAAAAGACAAAAAAAAAAAAAATTAATAGGATGGTTACAATAATTAATACAATGCATATTTTTGTCTTTATGGTGTTCAGAGGACAAGATGCAAATCTGATATCTTATTTAAACAATATTAAAACTTATTCTCCATGAACTTTGAGAAAGTAGCTGTATATCTATCCTAACTCTCTTGTGTATACATGTATATATATATATATTTTTTTAAGTTTCTAATACTAGGAGAAAAGATCATATCATGTCTTATAAGTAGATTATAAGTCAGAGATACAGTATGAATCATAAAACAAAAAATATAATTAAATAATATTCAGAAAATTAAGTAAATATTAATTTAATTTAAATTTAAATTAATTATTTCAAAACAATATGCCAAAGTTCCTATCAAATTGTGAGTCCACCTTAGAGGCCAGAAAGTTATGTATCATATGTACAAATCTGTAATCAATTCAGAGTACTTCCATAGTATTTGAATAGGTTAATATATATAAAAATATCAACTAAGAAAAAGTAAAGAATTACTAAGAGTAAGGGGAACATGAATACTGGAATGACAAATATATGTTCAACACTTCTAAGAGTTTGGGGATAGAATATCAGACAAAGTTCTAGTATGTTGTGTACATGGATAGTGTCCATGATGCTTACTGGTGGCCAGGTGTCACTTGTGGGACTGAGCTACTGCTAGTTCCTTAATATCCACCCTGTAGCTGGGATAGAATCATTACCCATAGGGTGCAGGGGAAGTTCACTTGTAGAATATATTGATGGTAATATTTTGCTGCTGTATACAAAAGAATAATTGAAAGACTGCTGTTTTATATCTCTTTTTCTCCTGTGTTTGCTTTGTTTGGGAAGTTCCTTCCATTCTCCGTTATGGAGCTGAGGTAATTTATTTTATTTTTATTACTTTTAATGAGAAATAACAATGTATAACCATATGGCAGTTTCAAAACACATTAGAGGTACACTTCAATATTTGATACAATGCATATTGTTGTCCTGTTAGTTACACAGGGAACAGGGTGTAGATGTTATAATTTTTCAAATCATTATTGGTACAACCAAATTTCTTCTCACTGAAGTAAGAGAAAGTAGTTGTGTACATAATCCAGTATTCAATAATCGCAGTGGGTTGTTGGTAAAACTGGCAATGTTGGAAGCTATTGATTTAGGCCTTTTACAGCTCAGCATTTCAATCTAGCTCTCTGTTTTATGCCTTGTGGTTAAACTTTTCTGCTGGGTGGTTAAGGGCAAGTTTAAGCTCGACCTGTGTAGCAAAATATGTAACTTTTTTATCTCTCAAGGTCATTTTGACCCCTCTCTAGAAGTGCTCAGTAGTCATTACCCAATAACATAGAGGAACTGGTTCCAGCATATTATATGTGTATAACAAATACATCCTTCAATATATTTCAACTCATCTCTAGATTACTTATACTTAATGTAATGTAAATGTTATTTAAATAGTTTTATACTGTATTGATTAGGGGAAATGATAAGAAAAAGAAGCATGTATGTTCAGTAGATTATTTCAAGAGAGGTGCTGGCGGTCTCGTGGGTGCCGTGCCACGACTCGCAGTCGGGCGGCGGCGCGGGCGGCGGCGGCACAGCACTGAGTGCACACCACACTTCAGCAGCGGTTGAAGCCGAGGCATCCCTGCCGTCATAGCCCTTGCGCTGGTGTATCCACCCTCGCTCACTCTGCTTGTCCTCTCTTCGCTCACACCATGGCCGATCAGCTGACTGAAGAGCAGATTGCTGAATTCAAGGAAGCTTTCTCCCTATTTGATAAAGATGGTGATGGCACCATCACAACAAACAGGAACTGTCATGAGGTCACTGGGTCAAAACCCAACAGAAGCTGAGCTGCAGGATATGATCAACGAAGTGGATGCTGATAGTAATGGCACCATTGACTTCCCAGAATGTTTAACTATGATGGCTAGAAAAATGAAAGATACAGATAGCGAAGAAGAAATCCGTGAGGCATACTGAGTCTTTGACAAAGATGGAAATGAGTACATCAGTGCAGCAGAACTATGTCATGTCATGACAAACAGGAGAAAAGCTAACAGATGAAGAAGTAGATGAAATGATCAGAGAAGCAGATATTGATGGAGACGGACAAGTGAACTATGAAGAATTTGTACAGATGATGACTGCAAAATGAAGACCTACTTTCAACCACTTTTCCCCCCTCTAGAAGAATCAAATTGAAACTTTTACTTAACTCTTGCAAAAAAAAAAAAAAAAAAAAAAAAAAAAAAAAAAAAAAAAAAAAAAAAAAAAAAAAAAAAAAAAAAAAAAAAAAAAAAAAAAAAAAAAAAAAAAAAAAAAAAAAAAAAAAAAAAAAAAAAAAAAAAAAAAAAAAAAAAAAAAAAAAAAAAAAAAAAAAAAAAAAAAAAAAAAAAAAAAAAAAAAAAAAAAAAAAA
>PVJA010016724.1:0-42955 GCA_004027025.1 Myocastor coypus
CAGCCCTGCTCAACCCAGCCCAGCTCTGCTAGCCCAGCTCAGCCCTGCTCAACCCAGCCCAGCTCCACTAGCCCAGCTTGGCCCTGCTCAACCCAGCCCAGCTCTGTTCAACCTAGCCCAGCTCTGCTAGCCCAGCTCCACTAGCTCAGCTCAGTTCTGTTCAACCAGCCCAGCTCAGCCCAGTCCAGTTCTGCTAGTTCATCTGTATCTTGCTCTGCTCAACTCAGCTCTGCCAGCTCAGCTCAGCCCTGATCAGCACAGCCCAGTTCATCCCAGCTCAGCTCTGTTAGCCCAGCTGAGACCTGCTTAACTCAGCCCAGCTCAGTCCAGCTCAACTCAGCCAGCTCCACTAGGCCACTTCAGCTAACTAGGCTTAGTTTAGCCAGTCCAGCCTAGCTCTGTCCAACCCAGCTCAGCTCTGCACAGCTCACCTAAAACATCCCGCAGGGGGATTCCGCATAGCCCAGCTGGCCCACCACCCTTAGGTTCTCCTCTGGCATGCATTCAATAGTCTCTCATCCTGCTGCACCAGGTTTTCTTTAGGCTGCAGTCACCAAGTCAGTCACTAATCCCCTCCCGCAGTAACAAGCAAGAAAATTATACCTCTACAACTTTAAATTCATGGAATCATCTATAGCTTGGATAAAAAAGGGGCATTTCTGCACAAGAAAATTCCTTGCTTCCAGAACAAAAAGCTTTGCCGATATAGGTAGGACTCACTAGGGAAGCTTCTCTCAGGTCCTGAGCTCTCTGAAGACCCCCACATAGCCTTGGTTCTTTCCTTGTGAATCTTAAGTGAGCTTGACTTTAATTTCCATTTAGATCAAAACCACTATCAACAACAACCATGAAAAACATTGTATCTAAATTTTCCGCTTAAAATTCTTTTTTTTTTTTTTTGCCATAAAACTCTTTAGAAAGTATGATAATAGTCTAAAATCAAATCTGCACCACTAACTTAAATGGACACAACCTCAGTGGTCCTTTAGAACATCTCAAAGCATCATGAACTGAATGACAGTCAATAGACCTTAGAACTAGTGGTGTCTGGTTTTTCCTGGACATACACTTCAGAGATTGTTGCCTACCAGTGACCCAGACAGTAGTCACTCCAAAGATTCAAAATAAGTTTCCTTCTTTTCCTCCAACAACGAAGACTGAATCTCTTTCCAATAGAAACAAGCATCAAATACAATTTTAAGAGAAACAAACATGGCAGGGGTGGCCGCCTCTTGCTTACCATGTTGGGTGCCGGCTCGCTGGGAGATCCCAAGTATCTTTGTCATGGCATATTTCCTCCATATCCATTAAAACTGCTTGATTTACAAAGACCCAGTTGGCTGGGTGACAGAAGCCACTGCCACACTTTCCCAGGTCTGGCTGGTCCTGGGGACCACAAGCTGAAGCCAGGTCCAGCAGCAGCTACACACGACCTTAGTCATCAGCCTAACAGCAGCAAGTTGGGCAGAAAAGAAGCATTCTGCATGGCCCGAGTTCTAGAGGCCTTTCTTTTGCCTTATTTGGCTGGGATTCTCTTAATCCAACAACTAGCCTGTTTAACTGAAAGAAGCCAAGATAATTCAATACATCTAACGTCAAAGTTTACCTAAAGCAAGTACTCAGTGAGTGGTCTTCAAAAATATTGAGGAAGACATTTTCTTGAGAACAGTATAGTGATTTATTTTTCTTAATCACATAACTTCTTTAAATGTTGTGAACACATTTGTTGTAAAAATTATTTCCAGTTATTGGAAAAGTTTTAATATTGGTGTTCACATAAAAACACTAAAGTACTTGAAAACCTTTTTAAACACACTAAAAAAACTTCCCCTAAGATTGTTCAATTTCATGTACATTGTACTTTGAAAACAAATACAATTTAGAGTTGAAAATAAAAGAAGTTAACACAAGTTCATTTTGAGCAAGTTAAAAATTGATAAGCTCAGTTTCAAAAATTAAATTCACATAGTTGAAAGTGGGCTTTCCAGTTCCTGCCAGCATCTGGGGTTTAATTTAGAAATGCAAATGACACAGATGTTGTTTTTCTCAACAGGAACTTTCAGATCGATAGGGCTTGGCAAAACATGCCAAAACCGTCCCATCATAACCACAGCTATAAATTTACCTATTCTGTTTTTTCACTTCCTAAAATAAACTTTTCATGTGACCAACTTCCTGCCACTTGCTGCAGGTGTCCTGGCCCCATGCCATCTTGACTTTAACTCACATCCCAGCTTGGCTCCACTGACAAAAAAATAAACTGGTTTTATTAATTGTCAAAACTCAGCCCCAAGACCTGACCACAGTACTGAATTCTTATACTTTGGGAGAACATGCAGCAGCGTTAATTCCAGACAAACGCAAGTTAACTGTTATTACTAATTGAGTAATAAAAAATAAGACTTTAAACACTCAGCCAATTAAAAATGGAATATGCTTGAAAAATCTTTCGCATTTTAAGTCACAATTATCATAGCCATTCTTCTCTGGAGCCCCTTCAGAGATACACTGCCTTTCAGATTTAGCCTGCTTCTCAACATTTTCTCCTCCATGTATCCGCGCACAGAGACTCTGATCCCTTTCCTTCTCAAGAGCCTGTTGGGGCAGCAGGTATCCTTCAGGTGCCCAGCACTCAGTTCTCTCAAGTCCATACTACATGTCTTCATTACTGAAATTTTCTCCTTCAGACCATAATTTTCTTTCCAACAAACAGAGTTTTAAACACCACTCAGCACAGAACATGCCTGACTATTCTAAAGAAAATACTCCATTCCACACTCTTATGAATTAGTATCAATGAATCACTCTCCTTAGGCAACACTGACTCCTGAACTGGATGTCCCCATCCTAGCCAGACCCCATGGGGGTCCCTCTGCCATGAAGTCCCAGCTTTCTTCACATACCCAAAAGTGGCCCTTAACTACAGCCGCTGTTTGGAGGGAGTTCAGTCAGCGCAGTGGTATGCCTGTCCTTATTCTAATTTTCCAAAGACATTAAAAAATTCCACAGAGATGACCAGTCCCAGCCCTCCTGGCCAGCCACCCAGATAACCCCAAGGCCACTGAGATGACCCTACAGTTTTCAGAGAACTCTATAGACAAGAGCAGAGAAGGCCCCAAAGAGGCAATTCTTACCTGAGGAGACGGTGACCTGGGTACCAACGCCCCAGACATCGAAACCATAGTAATCACATCGGTGCAATCTCCATTGACACTCCACAAAAACCCTGAGTGCCTGGCCAGCATCATGTTCCATCACGCAGAAATTGACCCTCATGGTCATACCCAAGTCACTGTGTCAGCTCTGTGACTTTGCTTGTCCTCAGACATCAACATTCCAGCCCATTGCTTCAGAAGCCAGACTTCAGCTGGCTGGTAAGGTGACAATGAACTGACACCCTATGTTCTCATGGGGACTCACAAAGCCTTGAAGATCTCCAAACTGACAGAGTGCAGTTACATGGCAGTCACACCATGCCCGATTTTGCTTCACAGAGAAGATAGCCACCACAATAACCTACTGACATGGACTCCTATCCAGAACCCCTATGGCCATGGCCCAGGACGGCTGTATCTGCAGCTCCCCAGATCCTTTCCCAACCCTCTAAAATATAACTGCAACTCTGACTTGGAGACCTGACTTCTAAATCTTCTCTAATGTATCAGAGATGGGGTAAGACTCACCTGAGGAGACGGTGACTAGGGTCCCTTGGCCCCAGTGATCAAACCAGTTGTCACATTATGACAACCATGACAAGATCCCAAACAAGAACTGGTATCAGTCTGGGGCCCCAGTACCTCCCAGAGAACCAGGGTTCAGAGAGACCTAATCATAAGAACCAGGATAGAGGGGCCCTGCCCTTTTTGGCCTGAGACCCAGACATGATCATTTTGCCCCAAAATGCAATAGAAATCTCAGAGTTGAGCAGGAAAAGGAGCTGTCAGGACTCACCTGAGGAGACGGTGACCATGGTTCCTTGGCCCCAGTAATTGAAGTAGTCACGCTGCCATGGGCCCCATTAGGGGGTGTACAAAAACTAGACCCACCCCAGTTTGTGTGGCAGCCAAGACTGAAAGGCCAGGTTCTAGAGTCCCATGCCCAGAACTTGGTACTGTCACCCTTTGTCCCTAGAGCAAAATGTCCCTATCCCCACAGAAAGGCCGTATAGGACACAGAGTCATCCCTAAATGACCCTCACACACTCCACAGGACCCCATTCAGAACTCTTAAATACCTCTTCTAACTCCAAAGGAAGCTAAAGAAATTCATTTCACCTCAGAGACAAGGACCAATATATCGTGGTCCTAGAGTTCAAAGCAGTTGTCACATTGTAACAACCCTGGAAAGACCCCAGATGAGAACTGGTACTCTTTTAAGTTGATCCCTGGAAAGGCTGAGGCAGGCAGAGAGAGCTGGACTCAGAGGTCAAGGGTAGCTAGGACCCTCAGAAAGAGCTGGCCACAGACACCAGGACAGAGGAGTTCTGTGGGGCCATGGTCTCCAGGACTCTTTTCTGTCCCCAAAGGCTGCCCCTAACCTTCTAGGCCTGAGACTGAGTCTGAATCATTTTGCCCCCAAAATGCTGTAAAAATTCTGAGAGTTGAGTAGGAAAAGAAGTTGTGAAGACTCACCTGAGGAGACGGTGACCAGGGTCCCCTGACCCCAGTATTCAAAGTTGTCACAATGCTGTAGGCTCCCTTAGGGAGTGTACAAAAACCTGGCTCCCATGGCCAGTGTGCTGGTCATGGCATAAAGACCATGTCCCACGGTTACAGCATGTCCCCTGCTAGGTGTATGGCTCTGTCATCTTTCATCCTGAGAACTAAGTGGGGCGTATTCCAACAGAAAGGCTATTAGCAGGACACAGAGCCCTATGGATCTCCAGAACACCCCGCCTCCCTGCCACACACACACAAAGACTAAAGAACCACTGGAAAACTCTCTTACCTCTAGAGGAGTCTGGGCTCAGAGCTAACAGGCGAAAGAAAGCCATCTTACCTGAGGAGATGGTGACTAGGGTTCCCTGGCCCCAGAAATCAAACCATTTCAGAGAGACACAGCCTCTGCCATTGTCCATATAGAAATTCAAGCCCATAGGAGACACCAGAGACATGGCATTGCAGCCTGGTGAGATCCCAGGTACGCTGGCTTGGGCAGCCTCTCCAGCTGTTTAGAGCCCTACTGCAGATGTCAAACTTGCACACCCCAGGTACCTAGCCTAGTTGCAGAAGAAGAGAGTCTTGGTGGGGACTCACCTGAGGAGACGACGAGTTGCGTGCCTGGACCCCAGATATCAAAGTACCAGTAGCACAGCCTCTCCCCCCAGAGTGCACCTGTACAAAAACTGTACCTTAGGCCCAACCCCCCTGACTCTGTTGTCCCCAGGTGCAAGACTCACTTGAGGTGGTGACCATGGTGCCCTGGCCCTGGTTGTTCAAGTAACCATAGGCATAGTGACCTGACTTACCACCAGGGCTACCGAAGCCCTCAGTCTGGGGCCCTGTAGCTCTACTCTACCCTGGCCCAAACAGGCACTGATTCTCATTGGTGCCCCATGGTCATGGTGTTCCTGCTCTGAGCCTGAGGGCTGACCTGCTCATGGTATCTCTTCTCTGAATCTGGCTACTGGCAAAGATCCTCTCACTTTTCAAGACCACAGGGCCTCTTCTCTTCCTGTTTCTTCTAACTCCCCCACCCCACAAGATACTACAGGGGGGTTGGCTGTGGGTTACCTGCTGTTGCTGCATGGGTTGGGTTTTTGTAGAACTGCCCGTCACTGTGGAACCAGTTAGCACTGTGGTTCCAGGCTCAACCAAAACCTCTGAGGAGGTGGCAAGGGTGGAGGAGGGGAGAGGAGGGAGATGAAGATAGGGAGTGTGGAGAGGATGGAGGGAGTGGGGGTGGCAGTGCAGACTGAGCCTGCTGGCTAGGCTGGAACCTAGCTCAGTAATATAGCTCAGACCCTCAGAGTGTGCTGGGCCAAGGGCCCTGTGTTTTCCCCTCACCATCAGCCACTGAGTTCCCAGCACAGTACAGCCTTTGTCATGGAGATATTTCATTTCATTAGATGTGAAAGAGTGTTTGCAGGGTATATCAGTCTGGGTTGTTTTCTTGCAAGACTTGTACTTTACTCCATTCTCTTATTGATTTGATGGTTTGTGAACAAAAATCTGGTTACTCTGATGAGTTTTCCTTTAAATGGCAGATTTCTCTTCAGAAACCACGAAGTCAAGAAGAGCATTGAGCAGAGTGCTTCATGTCCTCCATGAAAACAAATTTCAGCCCAGACTACTATACCCTGCAAAATTCTCTTTATCCCAGAAAGATGGGTCAAGCAGACAAAAAGTTAGCAAAGAAGTTGCAGAACTGAACCAGATCTTGGAACACCTGGACTTAGTGGACATACACAGAGTGTTCTACCCAACCACTTCTGAATACACATTTTTCTGTTGCACACAGGACATTTTCCAAAATAGACCACATACTAATACATAGATCATGCTTAAGTATAGACAAGAAAACAGAGATTGTACCATGTATATTATCTGACCATGGTGCAATGAAACTGGATGTAAATCTGTAAAACAGAAATCACAAGAACCCCAGAAATACATGGAAATTAAAGAACACCCTTCTCAGCGTCCAGTGGGTTACAGACAAAACTAAGCAGGAAATGAAACAATATTTACAATTTAATGAAAAAATTCAAAAAACAGTTATGTTTTTACCCAGTAATTTAGAAATCATATCATATGCCACACTGTAGCAGACAATCCAATGACATTTAAGTGAAATAAACCATACTCATATGTGTAAATATTGTGTTGTTTCCCTAGTGTAAGAACTCAAAAGAAGAAATAAATATTGAAAGGTACAACAGTTAAATGGAAAGAGAGGACTTAATAATGAAATAATGAAGAGAGAGAAGGGAGAATACTTCAGAAATATGGTAGGTTGCAACCATACATTTATATAAACCAGATTGCTAAGCCAACGATCCTAAGAATCTCCCTCAGGTTTCTTAAAATAACATTTAATTGGTATAATTCTTACCCTGACTGTCTCTATATGCTGATATCTGTGAACTAAGCAACTACATTGTGGACAGCAATATGTAATACTAAAACCATGCTTAAAATATGTGTCATTTGGTCTTCTAAATGCATACTGCTTCTAAGGTCATATCAATTATTGCTATACACTCTTTAAAACAAATGTTTGTTTAAAAAAGGTAATAAAATAAATGAGAGACAATAAAAACAAAATGCACTGCTTCTCTGATATGCACATGTACTATTTTAAGCTTCCCTGGACGTGTAATCTGTGGCGCAAAGTTTGTGGAATGTGTGACTGCTCTTCCCCTAAGTCCTTGCGGTTCCCTTGGTTTCTTTTCTTTTTTTGTGACAAGTTTATTGACAGTATTCAAGACTTTATTTTTAAAACAAAAACTCTGAATAATTCCAAAGCAGTATCTGCTGACAATGTTGTGGCTATTCTGCCAAGAAACCATTCTGACAAGTTCCCTTGGTTTCTATGCCCAATATTCTGATTTTTTTTTTATTTCTTTCTTTGTTTTTATCAGTAGTGAGCATTCAAGTTATTGAAAACAGATGCTGATCACAATGTTACTCTCTTTGAAAAAAAGGCCCTTGGGGATAAAATTACTGAGGCATACGTTGTTATAAAGAAAAAAAGAGCTTTAACCCTAGAAAACTTGTGGGAAAGCTTTAAACCTGGCCATAGTTGAGTGGATTAAAACGCCTTCAAGCTGGTGCAGTGGCCGGGCACTCGATCCTCTGGCCTACCATGCCAGCCCAGTCCCCTGGGTGTGCTGAGATCACAATTGAGACTGGGCATGGTGGTGTGCACCTGTAATCCCAGCTCTTGGGAGGCTGTAAACAGGCAGATCATTACAAATCTGATCTAGTAGTGAGACCCTGAACACCCTGTAGACTCTTCCCTAAAACAAAAAAGAAAAACCTGTACAAAAACATTAAAATACAATGATATTCATCATTTCATCTCTTTATCATAAGTATATATAGTATTCTTGAATGAAATTAAATATTATCTCATGCAAGTTAATAGATTTATATAATCCAAATAGATAAAGAAGAGAGGGAAGATTTAGTCCATTGGATACTTAAGAATCAAGGAAGAACAGTTCATATAGGTTGGTTTTTTATTTTATTTTATTTTATTTTATTTTATTTTATTTTATGGTACTAGGGGTCAAACTCAGGACCTTGCATTTGCCAGGCAGGCACGTACACTGATGGTCCAGCCAACCATCATCTTTCACCTGGAAAACAAGGCCTGTTTGTCTGTCTCTTAACTTCTCCTCTCTTGGCTTTCTTACTCAGATCCACAGGCATCCTGAACCAGTATTCACCTGAAACAGATCAGACCACTGTGCTCTAGTGTACAAAGGCTCAGATAATTTGCCGTCTGTAGGCCATTGATCTGTGTATCTTCAATTCTAAGTTCAAGACCCCACTATATGTTCGTGACCTTATTTGGAGAGGGCCTCTCCAGGAGCAAATAATTTGTAGCATCACTTAGATGAGAAAGACACTGAGGTGATACATATAGGAAGAGAAAATAGGCCCATGAAGATAGGAGAGACTAGAGCCAAGTGTCTGTAATAAAAGATACCTAGAATGGCTAATATCTTGATGTTTGACTTTTGGTCTCTAGAGCTGTAAGAGAGGATAGATTTTATATTTATATTTATAAGGTTATAGTGATTTGGTATAGGTCCCTAGGAAGCTAGTCAATATACTGTCTCACTCTAAGTAGCCATTAGTGTCCAAGTATTTAAGTCTGTACCTAAGCTGCAATCACCTCACTCCCTATCTATCACTAGCCTGTCTGCATACAGAAAGAAAACCACCTCATGGCATTTGCATGTGCTTTTTATTACCTGAAGTACACTGTATGTATCTATCATCCCATGATTCCTTTGTTCATGCTTTACCCTTGGCAAGGTGGTCTTTAACCACCTAATTTTAAATTGCACCTCACTCACCCTAGCTGGGTTCTCTGTTCTTTGTTTTATTTTTCTTCATACAGCTTCTCACCACTGGACGGATTATATATGTTAGTTATACTTTTGTTTGCACTGTCTCCTCCAGGTAGAATTGCACTGCAGAGGCAGATACTTTGACTGGGTTGTTCACTGCTCAATCTCCAGCACCCAGAACAGTGCTTGGCGGGAGGAGTTGATTCAGCATGATGTTCATGAATGAATGCCACTAAACTGAATAATGAGTCAAAATTTAACAGGTAACAGTGCAGGCTTTAGAATATAATGGAGAGGATCAATTGACATATACTTTTGAAATATAGCATTTATCAGTACTGAGATTACAGGTGTACACCACCATGTCCACTTTTGATGGCTCCCCTCAGGATTAAGTTTGGGAACATAGGCAGTACTTTGTAGAACTGTTGTTAGTGTCAGCCTTCGGGACGAGTCACGGCCATTGCTTGGCCATTTTGCTTTCTGTGAAAGCCTGAGAGAATGTTTTTCTCTGGGTGACTCTCCTTAGATGCACTACAGTTCATTCATCCCTTTCCTCTGAGGTCCCGTAATCTCCTTGACCAGGAAATTTGGGACACCTTTGAGTTATAGGATATTACAGCACAGATTCTCTTATATCCTGGGTCTTTATTGACCTTGAAGGGCTAGGGCCAAAATATTGGCTATCCTTATAGCCCTTCTTTTTCTCCAATTTTTGGCTGACTCAACATGCCCAATGATGAAACCCCTGCCCCTGCTCTTGCCTAGGCAGGCACTTAGACCCCTGAGCTTTCTCATGGCCCTTTGGTTTCTTTTTATCCGTATTCTCTTTCTACTTGTTTTTAAAACTTAGTTTGTAGTTTTGAGCAGACATTACTTGATCTCCTCCTGTCACTTTCCACCACCAGCCCTTTTAATTCATTTTAAACACTACACAGTGCTTAAAGTAATACATTTAGATTTTAATAGAAAGATAATGGCAACCTACTAACATGTGTGCGTTGGTTAAAATTGATTTAAGTTTAAAAAAGAAAGAGTAAAACTTTCCAATGCCTCTTCTTCTTTTTCCCCCAGAGCAACTTGTATTTAGGTCTATGTCTTTCATAAATCAAATTGCTTCTTATTATTGATTGATTGATTGATTGATTTATATGTGTTTAGTGCAGCGTCCTCAGGGTCTCACTATGTAGATCCGACTCCTGGTGATCCTTCTCTTTCCAGCCTCCCAATGCATTACAGGCATGCACCATGGTGGCCAGTCTCAGTCACTTCAGCATTCCCTGAGGGCAGGGCCAGAACAGCTTGTGGTGCTGGGGATGGAACCTGGCCCCTGTGCTATATCATGGCAGGTGCTTTACTTGGCTGATCTATGTGGCACCCTACTACTATGGAAACCTACTAACGTGTATTATTTACATTTTCATTCATTGGCTAAAACTGATTTTTTTTTTTTTTGTCTTTTTGAGATAGGGTCTCGCTATGCAGCTCAGGCTGGCCTTGAGCTCATTTTTGTAGCCCAGGCTGGTCTCAAACCCATACTGATCCTCCTGCCTCAGCCTCCCAAGTGCTGGAATTACAACTGTGTGCCACCACACCCTGCTGTAAAATTGATTTAAATTTAAAAAGGAAAGAGTTAAACTTTTCAACACCTCTTCTTTTTCCCCCAGAGGAAAAAAGTTAAAGCAACTTGTTATATACTTGTCTCAATGACATAAGACAGTGTTTTAAACATATTCAATTATTCAGTGATAATTTTTCATTATCACATCATTTAAAGCAGAAAAAAGGCTCTACTCTAAGAAAAAATTAAGAGGTTTTTAAGATATAACTGAGAGAAATCTGTGTGTGTGTGTGTGTGTGTGAAATCTTCATGGTTTTTTTTTTTTTTTTTTTGCTATATTTTACTCTTAAGTGTCCTTCATCCATTGATACATTTTGGTGCTGTTTGTAAGAATCTGTATTGCTACAAGTCAGGTTCTTCCTCACTGTTATGGAAGCTATGATCCCCAGACCTGTAATTTGTAGCTGTTGCCCAGGTTGGGAAAGCAGTCAGAAATGCAATTTTTCTATATCTCTACCACCACTGGAGGTTCTGAGTCCAGCTATATGGCTCATGGG
Organism: Myocastor coypus; assembly: GCA_004027025.1. Classification (NCBI taxonomy): domain Eukaryota; kingdom Metazoa; phylum Chordata; class Mammalia; order Rodentia; family Myocastoridae; genus Myocastor; species Myocastor coypus. The sequence continues at coordinate 11,141 of PVJA010016724.1, forward strand.
CATGACTCAGTGGCCGCAGTGGGCATTAGGAGATTTGATCGTTGTGCTTGTGCATACTAAGGGGGCATGACATAATTGAACAACGTAATCCTACAGCACTGCTATCAAGTGTTGACTATAGTTAGAGGAAACTTTCTGGCTCCTATAGCAACGAAGCCTGTGCCAGACACAAGCTTAAGTGGCCAACCTCAGGCCAACAACTCACTTATGTGTGTATGTTATGGTTTATGTCTGTCTAGTTGTTCCCCCAAAGCCTCATGCAATTGTGTGGTGGGGACTGCTAGAATTTGAGACTTGATTCATGATCCCTGGAATTATTTTAGCACTGATGGGATTATGGGTCTAAGTACTTTGGGGATTATGGGTATAGACTAAGGCAGGTAGGCTGAGGTGGAGAGCCTGAATGTAAGATAAAGAGAGACAGAGAGACAGACTTAAGCTGTTGCTCTGCTGCCCTGATTGGTTGGGTGCATCTGTCACCATTTTGTCACTGTTCCACCGCCATGAGCTGCTGCTCCCTGCCATGTGCCTCTCTGTCTTGGATCCAGCCGAGTATGGACTGAAACCTCCAGTCACTGTGAGCTAGTAAACCTTTCCTTCCTTAATTTTAGGTGTCGGGTATTTGTCCCAGCAACGAGAGAAAAGTAATTAACACAGTGTGAAATTGAATAAAGCAGAATTCACGTAAATAGAGGATATATTGATGGAAACTGAAGTGGGGATGGGGCATGGACTTAGAGAAACCTTGGTCTAAGGATGGAGGATTTCAGATAGGAGCAAAAAGCTCTCCTGTATGATATAGAATTTACAGTAAATAACAATGTGTCCTGTTCTTTAAGGTCAGCAGACCACTAGAGTATAATGTAGGTATTTTTTCCACCAAAATAGCAAGTATATGAAATAATACATTTATTAATCAGCTCCACTTAGCCATTGCACAACACGTATGTCTAAAAATTCTGTTGCTGAAACTGGTAAAAAAGCAATGAATAGTTGGGATGAGGGAAAAGAGAAAAGAAAGAAGGGAAAATCATGTGTGCATATACAGTCATGTGTGTATTACAGCATAGCTAAGGTGATTGTATCACTAATTTTTGTTGGTATTTTGAAGGAAGCAGTTAATGCCTAAAGTTTTAATTTTGACCAACTGCACATGCTTATATCTGGTACTATGAGCAATTACGTTGAAGGCAGTGATGTGCAATATAACAACCAATGTTGAATACCTATCATCGTTTTTTAAAAAAAATCTGCATGATTTCTAATGTCTTATCTATTATTCTTTATCTCTTTGAAATAGAAAAAATAAAATACAAATTTTCATGTACATAAATCAATACATACATAAATATAGTTTTGACAAATAAATTAAGAAACAAAAGCTTTACATTCTGGTCTTCTGCTCTTGAGCTCATTATGAGGGGAAGTGGGCAGCAGCCACCTAGGGGTTTGTCTGCACAGGAAGCTCTGGGATCATTGCCCATGTGTCCTGGGGCTCGACCCTTCCTCACCTTCTCTGGCCTGCTCAGCCCATGGAAGTGGTATTCACGGAACACCTCCTACTTTGAGTCCGGGCACCATGGTTTTGTCCAGGACTGCTAGTTGAGGCCTGGCACTCAGTCACACTTCCAGTGTGACAGGTGTCGCAGTGACAGCCTCAACCAGAGGCCAGTTTGCTCAGGACCCTGAAGAGGTTGTTTCCACTTGAAGAGTCCAGAATGTCAGGAATCCATGTCACAGTGAACAGGAACCAGGCCTTTGCCAGGTCTGGACTCCTGCTTAGTGGACATTTTTATTCTGGGTGTACAAAGTTTGTTTTCAATGCAAGTTATATAGATATAGATATAGATATAGATATAGATATAGATATAGATATAGATATAGATGTAGATATAGATAGATAGATAGACAGATCGATAGAGTATTTTACAGTATATATACAAGGTGTTCAGGGTCTCAGATTCATAGTGATCTGCCTGTTTACAGCCTCCTAAGAGCTGGTATTACAGGTGTGCACCACCATGCCTACTCTCAATTGCTATTTCAGCATGCCCTAGGGGCAGGGCCAGCATGACAAGCTCAGGGATCAAACCCTAAGCCCCTGCACGTGCTTGCAAGTGCTTTAATCTGTTGAGCTATATGACTGACCTGTATGTGTGAATATTTTTTATTGTCTGTATTGAATAAATAAAAGTATATACATCTTAAAAAGTATATATACAGACATGTGACTTCATCTGCGTAGACCTCTTGTATCTATCCAGTGAAGATAGACTCCAGGGAAATCTCTCAAGTTTTTACAGATACAAACTATGTTCCCATGCCAGTTTTGCTGAACATGAAATTCTTGGATCATATTTTTTTTATCACCATTGAAACATATTTTGAGAAACCTAAGGCCAGTTTGGCTTTCTCCTTCGCATGAAAGTGACTTTCTTTTAATTTTGAAACTTAGTAACTTTAGTAAAATATTTGCAATTATTCTGGGTCACTTAATGTTTTTTAAAAAAACCAACTAATTTCATCTGTACATTTTAGATTGATCACATTTATCATGGGAAATTTGTGCCTGTACATACTCTGCTATTATCAAGAAATGAAACAATAACAAATGCTGGGGGAAGTGTGGGATAACAGGAACTGTTCCTGCTGTGGGTGGGAGTAGACACTGCTGCAACCACTGTGAAGATCAGTGTGAAGATTCCTCAGAAAACTCAAACTTGAGGCTGTGTTTGACCCAGCACCTGCTTTCCCTTCTTGGTATCTTCCTGAAAGAATTAAAAGCATCATATCACAGGGCTATGGGCACACTCGTACTTATAGCAGCTGTCACTCACAGCTCATCTCCGAAACAGCCCAAATGCCCATCAGCTGAAAAATGGATAAAGAAGATACTGTCATTACTTTGTACAACTGAGTATTACTCAGTGTCAGAGAAAAATAAACTTAAGACATTTCTAGGTAAAGGAATGAACCTTGAGACCATACCCTTAAGAGAAATAAATTGGAAACACATATATAGACATTGAACTGTTTCTCTGGTGTGAGAAAATGAAGTATAAGAAAGCTCCAAAGATATGCATAATAGATATCATGAAACGGGTCACTTTCTTTCAGGCTTGAGATAAGTTTCTGAAATGTAGAGTGAAAGCTTCTGGCTGCATCACCCCTCTCTGCTTATGAGTGGCCAGAAGAAGGTAAATACATTGATCTTTAGCTCAGCCTGGGGCCCTGGCTGAGCTCCAGGGGCTTAGAAGGCCCATATTGGAAGCCCTGACACCAAACTGAAGGAAGGAAGAGGTATGTGGCTGTGGGTGTGGCCTGCGGGGGCAACGCTTGTGCTGTGTCCTACAGTAGTCAGAGAGTAGAAGGGCAGGAAGGAGCACTACAACGTGTTGGGGCTCTGTGAAAGGCCTGAAGCTTATCTGCTTCCTGATAGCGGTGCCACGGGCTGTACTCTGGGACCTACTGGTTGACTTCAGGACAGACTGTGGGGTAGACATCAGGGCTGACTTGGGCCCATTCAGCTGTGACCAGCTCTGGTGTTTAGATCCAGGCCTGAGCCAATTCTCCCAGGAAAGGAACTGTGAGTGACAGCCTGAGCCTGCTCCTGAGCAAGCAGATAGGGAGTGGGGTGGGTATGCAGGCACGGGAGACGCAATGAGGCTAGGCACATGTGACAAGGGCCAAGATGGTTGTGGTGGGTTGGGGTGCATGGTGAGGGCTCAGGGAGCCACTTTACCTCACATTCTTACCTTGAAGAGGTTGGAGCTCCAGGTTACTCTGTGGAATCTTCATGGTACTGCTAGAGCTTGGGGTCTTTGTGCCCACAATCACATACCCCCAATATTGTAGCTTCCAGGATTGCTCTGCTGAGAAAGACTATAACCTGGTTGGTCTTCAACATGTAGGCTCCCTCACCAGACCTGAAAGGGCCCAGAGATCACTGGCCTTTGTCCTGATGCACACAGAAAGGGCAAATCTCAGCCTTAGTTCCCCTTGGGTTGCTTTGTGTGCCCCAGGGGTTTATGCCTGGATTTCTCTGGCTAGGGCAATAGGGAGGCCAGATTTCCCAATCTGCTTGAGATGTGTGTCCTTGAAGAGTTAGGTCTGGCCAATTGCACCAGTTACTGACAAAGAAATGAGGACTACTAGCTCTGTCACACACAAGAATAGGAATATCTGACCACACTCGAGGGTTTGAGGCACCCAAGTGGCCAGGGCATGTGTGTAGTCCTGGAGTTGAGACACTGCAAAAACAGTTTTGGACTTAGATTCTTTCACTGTGGTAGTAGCCACTACTATACACACTGTGATTTGGAGCTATGCAGAATCTTCCTAGGGCCCTTGTCCTTTCCATATGCGGTGAGTGGAAGCTTCCTACAGATGAGGCTTATGTGAGATCTCTAGGTAGTTTCAGGCTGAGTTTTTTGTGAGGTTTGCAGCACTGTGAGATCCAGCTACCAGTATAGTAACCACTGTGACTCAGGCCTACACAAATTCCCCTGCAACCATCTGGACTCTTCCCAGACTCCTTCCCCAGACAGTCTCCTGGGACTAGGTTGTTGGTATATGGCCTTCAACCAATTAGAAGTTTTGGCAGGACTGGGGAGGTGTTGGTGATCTATGGTCACGATGTGGGTCACATGAAGCAGAGGGCTGCCTTCTGCCAGATGACACCCAAGCTGCCCCTCTCCTATGGAGAGGTGAGAGTGGGAGATTGCTTAGACTCTGAAGCCTCGCTGCCTCTATGGAGCTGCCTGTGGGAGATAGTTTCTGGCCTGGGGGTAGTATAAACATAAGCAAAAACCTTTCCAGTTTTTTTCCCCCCAGGAATTCCAGGGGGAATTCCTGTTGCGGGGCTCAGAATCCTTCTTGAACTTGGATAGCCACAGAGTGATTACACCGAGCCCCGATTCATCTCTCCCAAAACTTGAAAATTTCCAGTTCTTCTCAGTACCAATCTCTCTGTGCCTATGCAGGGAGCTCTTCGGAAGTCAGTGCCTTCCATACAGTGTTGGAACAAAACTGAGCGTGAACCTTGTCCACACCTCCCAGCCAGTGCAGGGCGACAGTGTGGGTGAGCTGTGGCAGCCGAGCACAGAGAAGGAGGTGAATTGAACACTGGGTACTGGGGTCCCCCAAACTGTGACAATGGACCCAGTCTAGACCTGGAGGGGAGGTGCGTGCAGGCAGGGAGCCTGTCAGAAGCAGTCCTAATATGATGAAGTTGCATACCAAACTGCCATGCTGTTCTTCCTGCGTGTGCCCTGAAGACCTGCACGCACTAGGGTGAGAACTCTACACTGGCTTCCTTCATCCTCCACCTGAAGTGAAGGTCAGCTAGGCCCCTTTATGACAGTGAAGAGCAGGGCTTTGAGGTGAGGACAACAGGATGGGTCAATACGGGTGGCTATAGACTTTTTGCTCAGGTCTCTTGCTCTGAGCACTGGCTTGGGGCAGGTGCCTCACTCCTGTAGCATCCTGGCATCTTCTCTGGTTCTGCAGCCTAGGACAAGATGATTTAGAAGTCAACAGCCTTATAGGGCACTGAAGTTGGCAGGTGCGGACATGGCCAATGCCTGATGGAGAAGGGTATTTTTAGCACAGTGCAAAGCACTGTGGTAATCATATCCCATATACACAGTGACAGAAGCCCTAACAATATGTCCTGTCCCTAGGGCCCGGGCTCAGAGCTGCCACTTTAACTCCACTAGGCCCCTCAACAGGGTGAGCAAGGGATCCTGAGCTGTGGGAGGAGCAGGAAGCAGGAAGCTCTGAGTGAGGGGTCCACGGCCTTCCTGAGTGAACTCCAGCAGAGAACCGATTCGCCTGAGCTTGACAGCTGCATCCTGAATCTGTGATGAGGCTCCAAAGCCCAGCCACGGGAAGGGGCCCACTCTCCTCACTAACGGTCTGAGCTTCAGTGTCTCACTGTAGGTGGGATGGGGATGAGGGAGCGGGGACAGATGACAGATGACTTCCTTAGCAAAGAGGAGCAAGTGAGCTTAGCTTCAGTAGAATTTCTTCTGAGAGGCCTCAAAGCTCCATGGGGGCCACCAGAAGTGCTCTGTCAATCAAGTCCTGGACCATGTGCACAGGCTCTTGATCAGGCTCCCCTTACAAACCCTCTCAGGGCTGTGACTCCAGGTTTTGTCATCTTCCAGCACCAACCCAGCCTCTCCAGCTTGAGCAGAAGACTACCACTGTTCCCAGGCCAGGAAGGAAGAAAGGAAGGAAGGAAAGAAGGAAGGAAGGAAAGGGTATGTGGCTGTGAGTGTGGCATAAGTAGAGCAATGCCTGTGTTGTGTCCCACAGCAGTCAGAGAGAAAGAAGACAGGAAGGGTCACAGGAAGGAGTTTAGGCTCTGTGACTAGCTCTGAAAGCTGTGCCCTGAGCTGTACCACAGAACCTAGACAGGTGGACTTCAGGAGGGACTGTGTGGTGGAGGTCAGGGCTGACCTGGGCCCACTCTTCTACCTGTGACCAGCACTGGTATTGGGATCCAGGTGCGAGCCACTTCTCCCAGGAAAGGAGCCACGAGTGAAAGCCTGAGCCCCTCCTGCATGAGAAGGCAGGGAGTGGGGGTGGAGATGAAGGTAAGGGAGACACAGAGAGGCTAGGCCCTGGCTCTCCACTGGGACTGAGGCCCAAGAAGGTTGCGGTGGGCTGGGCTGCACCGTGAGGGCTCCCCAAGCCACTCTGCTTCAAACTTTTTTCCTGAAGAGGTTGAACATCTGGTTCTACTGTGAAATCTTCATGGTTCTGCTTGAACCTGGGGTCTCTGTGTCCCCAAGGATTGATTTTCCAACTGTGTAGTTGCCAGAACTGCTCTGCTGGGCAGCGTGTAAACTGGTTGGGCTCTGGTCTTCACCACGTGAGCTCCCTCACTGGACAAAAGCAGGCACAGAGACCTGTGACCTTTGTCCTGATGCACACAGAAAGGGCAAAGCAAACCTCAGTGTAGTTCTCCTATGGTTGTGGAGCACCTGCTTTTTGTGTCCCACGAAGGTACACCTTGCTTTCTCTGGCTAGGGCAATAGCAGAAGCCAGCTTTCCCTGTCTCCTTGAGGGTCATGCTCCTGCAGTGTCAGCCCTGTCCAGAGGTACCACAGCCTGACAGCAAAATGAGGACATCCAGCTTTGTCCTGCAAAATGGTAGGGATGCACGAATGTACCTGACAATCTGCTGGCCAGGGTATGTGTATAGGCCTGGAGCTGAGCCTCTAGGGACATTGCCGAAACAGTTTTGGACTTAGCCTTTCTCATTGTGGGAGTAGCTATCCCCATATACACTGTGATTTGGAGCTATGCAAAACCTTCCCATGACTCCTGTGCTTTCCATGTAAGAGGGGAGAACCTTCCTATAGGTGGGGATAGTGCCTGGGCTCTGGGCAGCTTCCAGTTGAATTTTATGTGTGGCTTGTGGCACTGTGAGTCCCAGCTGCTACCGTAATAGCCACTGTGTCTCATACTCACACAAATTCTCCTGCCATCTACTGGGCTGTACCCCAAGGTCTCCTGAGGCTGGAGCTTCTGTGAAGTTTTAGCAGGACTAGGTGTGTGTGCGTGGTGATCAGTGGTCCTGATATGTGCCATGTGGTATAGGGGGCTGTCTTCTATTCCAGCACCACAGAGCTGCACCTCTCCTTGGAGAGGTGAGAGCGGGAGCTTCCTTAGATCCCAGGGCTTCATCTCATTCATGGGACTGGCTTTGGGAGATAGTTTCTGTCTGGCTTAGTATCTCTGTGGGACCAAGCACCCCAGTTCACAGTGATACAAACATAAGTAAAAACCTTCTCAGCAGCTAGACCTCTTTGTTGCTTGGTTCAGTATCCTTATTGGACTTAACTGCCTCCAGGATGGTTCCCACAAGCCTTGGTTCATCTCTCCCAAACTCTGGAAATTCCCAGTTCTTGGACTGTCTGCTCAGTCTGAGTCTGGCCTTTGCTCACGCATAGGGCTCTGCTGAAGCCAGTGTCTTGACCCAGCATTGAAACGGAGCCGAACAAGTATGCTGTCCATACCTCCCAGCCAGTGCAAGGGAGAAAGCATGGGTAACCTGTGGCAGCTGAGCACAGGGCAGTAAGCGAAGTGACACTGGGTTGTGTCACTGCTGAACTAGGACAGCAGATCCAGTCCAGCCTTGGAATGGAGGTGGAGGCACTTGGGGAACCCACCTAAAAGACTCCTGATATAATGAAGCTGCATACCAAACTGCAAAACAGGACTTTGTGGTGTGGGGATATTTGCACGTGTCAATACTGGCAGTCATAGATTTTTCTGCACAGGTCTCCTGCTCTGGACACTGGCTGAGGTTAAATGCCTCTCCCCTGCACCTTTCTGGCATCTGCTCTGGTTCTGGAGATGAGGACAGGAATAGCCATCAGTCAGAAGCCCTCCAGGGCCTTGGCAAGGTGGCAAGAGAGGACAGGCCATTGACTGATGGGGCAGGGATATTTTGAGCACAGTGCAGAGCACTGTGGTAACTGCTACTCCATGTACACAGTGACAGAAGCCCTAACAATATGTCCTGTCCCCAGGGCCCAGAGCTGCCACTTTATCTCTACTAAGCCCCTCAGCAGGTGAAGCAAGGGAGCCTGGGCCATGGGTGGAGCTGGGAGCAGGAAGCTCTGGGTGAGGAGTCCAAGACCTTCCTGGGTTAACCCCAGTACAGAACTAGTTCACCTGAGCTTGACAGCTGCATTCTGCCTCTGCGTGAGGCTCCCAAGCTGTGCCATGCACAGGGTGCCTACACTTCTCACTAACTGTGTTAGTGTGTCACTGTAGGAGGGATGTGGGTGGGGAATTGGGGCAGATTTCCTGCCACAGTGACTTTCTTAGGAGAGAGAAAGAAGAGGGCTCAGCTACAGTAGCATTTCTTCTGGGGGGCCTCAAATCTAATGTGGGCCTCTGGGCAGGTTCCACACATTAGGTCCTGGACCATAAGCACCAACTCCTGTCCAGGCTCTCACCTCAACCCCTTCCAGGGCTGTGGCTCTGGGTTTTATCATCTTCTAGAACCAACACTGGCTCTCCAGCCTGCACAAAAGACCATCTCTGCTCCCAGGTCAGGAAGGAAGGAGTGGTTTGTGGCTGTGGGTGTGACATGTGCAGAGGGATGCCTGTGCTGTGTCCCACCGTAGACGGAGGAGAGGTAGAGGGTAGGAAGAGGCACAGGAAAGAGACGGGGCTCTGTGACTAGCCTGGACCCATCTACTTCCTGAAAGCTTTATCCTGAGGTGAACCATGGATCCTAGACTGGCTCACTACAGGAGAAACTGTCGGGGTGGAGGTCAGGGCTGATCTTGACCCATTCTCTCACCTGTGTGACCAGCACTGGTTTGGGATTCCGGGGCAAGCCACTTCTCCTAGGAAAGGAGCCATGAGTAACAAACTGAGTCTCCTCTTGGATGAGAATGCAGTGAGTGGGGATGCAGGCACAGAACACAAGGGGCAGCTAGGCCTTGGCTTCTCCCTGGGAGTGAGGCCCAAGAAGGTTGGGGTGGGCCAGATTGCATTGTGAGTGCTCAGCTGGCCACTTCGCTTCAACCTCTCTTCCTGTAGAGGTTGAAGATCTGATTGTACAGTGGATCTTCATGGCACTGCTTGAGCCTGGGGTCTCTGTGTACACAACCATCAAATCTGCAACTATGTAGCTGCCAGGTCTGCTCTGCTGAGAGAGCCTGTAACCTGAAAGGTCTCTGGTTGCTGCCATATGAGCTCCCCGACCAGACCTCAGGGGTGCACGGAGACCCGCAGCCTTTGTCCTGAGGCACACAGAGAAGGCAAACCTGTTTGATTCCACTGAGGTAAAGGGCATCTACTTTGTGTAGCTCAGGAGTTTGTTCCCTGCATTCTCTGGCTAGGGCAATAACAGCAGGAACAAGCTTTCTCTGTATACTTAGGGGCTGTGTCCTGGAAGGGTCAGCTCTGGCCAGAGGCACCAGAGCCCGATAGGGAAATGACATCCAGCTATGTCACACAAAAGAATAAGAATATATGAGTGCTGTTGATGGAATGAGGCACAGAGACGGCCAGGATACGTGTGGGTCTGTAGCTCAGCCTCCAAGGACCCTGAAGGAACAGTTTCGGACTTAGTCTTTCTCACTGTGGTAGTAGCTGCTACCAGCATACCCACGGTGATTTGCAGCTATGAATAATCTACCCAGCATCCTTGACATTTCCATGTGCAGTGGGTGGAAGCTTCCTACAGGTGGGGCTGGTGCCTGGGCTGTGGGCAGTTATAGGTTGAGTTTTACATGTGGCTTGTGGCACTGTGAGTCCCAGTTGCTGTAATAGTCACTGTGTCTCATGCCCGTGCAAATTCCCCTGCCACCTACTGTGCTGCACACAGGCCTCTTCCCCTCAAGGTCTCCTGGGGCTGCATTGGTGATCCACGGCCTTCAGCCTATGAGAAATTTTAGCAGAAGTGATGGGGGCGTTGGATACCTCTGGTCGTGATGTGGGCCACGTGGTGCAGGGAGCTGCTTTCAGGCTGAGAACCCAAGCTGATGTTCTCCTGGGGAGAGATGAGAGTGGGAGCTTGCTTAGATTGCAAACCCTTGCCCTCTTCATGGGAATGCCTGTGGAAGGTAGCTTCTGGCTGACTGGGTATCACCGAAAGTCCAATAACCCAGTTCACAGTGATATAGATATCAACAAAATTTTCTTTCCTACGGGGTTTCCGTGAGGCTGGGCTCAGAATTCTTCAAGAACTTGACTAGCTCCAGGGTGGTTACCCCATACTCTGGTTCATCTCTCCCAAGCTCTACAAATTCCCAGCCGCTGGACTTTCTTCTCAGTCTGAGTCTGTCTGTGCACACACCTGGGGCTCTGCAAAGCCATAGTCTCCCGTCTAGGGATGCAACTGAGCTGCACGTGAACCTTGTACATGTCTTCCTGCTAGCATGTGGGAGACAGTGCAGATGACCTGTGGCAGGTGAGCAGAGGGCAGCAGGTGAGGTGAGCTCTGGGTACTGCAGTCTGCCAAACAAGGAAGAGAGAACATGAGCAGCCCTGGAGGGGAGATGTGTGCACTTGGGGGAAGTGTCCTGGCATGATGCAGCTCCATCCTGAGCGGTCCTGCTGTTCTTTTGCTTGTGCCATGAAGACCTCAGGTACAAGGGTGAGAACTGTGCACTACCCTTCCTCCATCCTGCACAGGTACTGCTGGATGAGTGGCACACCTAGGACGGGGAAGAACAGGGCTTTGAGGTTTGAAGGCACCAGCATGGTCAATACTCTTGGTCATAGGTTTTCTGCTTGTCTCCTGCTCTGGACACTGGATGGGGGTAAGTGCCCCACCATTGAAGCTTCGTGGCATCTGCTCTGGTCACGGAGTTGAGGGCAGGATTATCCAGGAGTCAAAAACCCTCTGGGGCATTGGGAAGGTGGCAGGTGGGGACAAGGCCAATGTCAGATGAGGCAGGGGAATTTTGAGCACAGTGTGCACCACTGTGGTAGTTGCTACTCCATCCGTATATATACACAGTGACAGACACCCTAATAATATGTGCTGTCCCCAGGGCCCACAGTTGCCACCTTATCTCCACTAGGCCCTTCTGAAGGGTAAGCAAGAAATCCTGAGCTGTGGGCAGAGCATGGAGCAGGAAGTTCTGGGTGAGGTGTCCAGGGACTACTGCGTTAACTCCATAAGAGGACTGCTTCATCCGAGCTTGGCAGCTGCATCCTGCGTCTATGTTGAAGTCCCCAAGCACTGCGACGGGCAGGGTGCCCACTCTCCTCACTCACTGAACTTCAGTCTCCAGTTCTAAGAGGGCTGTGGATGGGGGGGGGCGGCTACAGACTCTGTGCCACAGTGATTTCCTTAGGAGAGGAAAGGAAGAGGGCTAAACACCAATAGGATTGCTTTGGGGTGACTTCAAAGCTATGTGTGGGCCTCTAAACTGGTTCTGCCTATCAGACTCTGCACTACATGCCTAGGCTCCTACTCAGGCTCCCACCTCAACCATTCCCAGGGTTGTGGCTCTGAATTTTGTCCAATTCTTGTACCAGCAATGTCTTTGCAGCCTGCACACAAGTCCACCTCTGCTCCTAGATCAGGAAGAAAGGAAAGACTACGTGACTGTGGGTGTGGCTTGTGCAGGGATATGCCTGTGCTGTGTTCCACAGAGACAGAGAGGAGGAGGGCAGGAAGGAAGGGGCACAGTAAGGGACTTGGGCTCTGGGACTAGCTTGGACATATCTACTTTCTAAGATGGTGCCCTGAGTTTCACCTTAGATCCTAGAGTAGTCGACTTCAGGAGAGACCATGGGGTGGAAGTCAGGGCTGATCTGAGCTCACTATCAAACCTGTGTCCAACACAGGTGTGTGGATTTGGGGAGAAACAATTCTCCCAGGAGAGATGCCACGAATGACAGCCTGAGTACCCTCCTGCATGAGAAGGCTGAGAGTGAGGTGAAATTGCGTGCATGAGAGACATGGGAAGGCTAGGCCCTGATTACCAGTGGGACGGAGACCAAGAATGTTGTGGTGGACTGGGCTGCATTGTGAGGACCCAGGAATCCACTTTGCCGGAACCTTTTTCCCTGTAGATGGTGGAGTTCCAGGTTACATCATGGAATCATTATAATACTGCATGAGCCTGGGGTGTCTGTTCCCCCAACCACTGACTCCCCAACCACTTAGCTGCCAGGACTGCTCTGCCAAGAGTGTGTATATCCTTGAGCTCTTGCCCTCACGATGTGAGCTCCCTCACCAGATGTGAGCAGCCACAGACCAGTGACATTTGTCCGGATGAACCCAGAAAGAACAAATCTCAGTGTGATTCCTCTGGGTTTGTGGAGAATCTGCTTGTGTGACCCATGGACCGATGCCTTGAATTCTCTGGGTAAGGCAATAGTAGCAGGAGCCAGCTTTCCCTGCCTTCTTGAGGGTCTTGCCACTGAATGGTCAGCTCTGGCCAGAGGCACCAGAACTTGACAGGGAAATGAGGATGCTCGGCTATGTCACACAAAGGAATCAGAAATCCTAAATGTGCTTGAGCATCTGAGGCCCACAGCTGGCCAAGTTATGTGTGATCACCTGGAGCAGAGCCTCAAGGGACTCTGCAGGAAGTTTTGGACTTAATCTTTCTCATTGTGGTAGTAGTTATTACTATAACCACAGTGATTTGGAGCTATACAAATTTGCCCAGGGTCCTTGTCCTTTCCACGTGCAGAGGGTGGAAGCTTCCTACAGGTGGGGCTGGTGACTGGGCTGTGGGCAGTTTCAAGTTGAGTTTTATGTGTGGCTTGTGACACTGTGAGCCCCAGTTGCTATAGTAATATCCACGATGTCTGGAGCCTGTACAAATTCTCCTGCCACCTACTGGGCTGCAAACGGGTCCCTTCCATACCAGATCCCCTGAGGGGTGCATTGGTGATCCACAGCCTTCAGCTTCTGAGAAGCTTTAGCAGGACTAAGGGGGGTGTTGGTAATCTCTGGTCATGATTTGAGCCACGTGGTGCAGGGGGCTGCCTCCTGAATGAACCCTTCTACTGTGGAGAGGCGAGAGTGAGAGCTTGCTTAGTTAACAAAGCCCTATTCTCTTCATGGGGCTGCCTATAGGAAGTAGTTTCTGGCTGACTAGGTGTCACTGTGTGAGTTATATCCCCAGTTCACAGTGATACAGACATCAACAAAAACCTTCTTTCCAGTGGTGCCTCCATGTGGCTGGGCTCAGAATCTTTCTTCAACTTCACTGGCCCCAGGGTGGTTACCCCAAACTCTGGTCCATCTCTCCCAAGCTCTAAAAATTCCCAGTCTGTGGACTGCCTACTCAGGCTGATGCTGCCTGTGACCATGCGCAGGGCTGTGCAGAAGCTACTGCCTCCCTTGCAGCATTACAACTGAGCTGCATAGGAACCTTGTCTACGCCTTCCTGCCAATGCAGGGGAGACTGTAGATGACCTGTGACAGGTGAGCACAGGGCAACAGGTGAGGTGAGCTCTGGGTACTGTGGTCTGCCAAAGTAGGACAAGAAAATTAGACCAGCCCTGGAGTGTGAGTGTGTTCACCTGCGGAGCCTATGAGAATTAGTGCTGATGCGAAGCAGCTGTGTGCCCAACTGTCCTGCTGTTCCTCCTGGCTGTGCCCTGAAGACCTCAGGCATTAGGGTGAGAGCTTTGAACCAGCTTCCTCCATCCTCCAAGGCACTGAGGGATGAGCGGGCATGCATAGGACACTGCAGAATGGGGCTTTGAGGTGTGAAAAACATCAGGATGGGTCAACACTGGTGGTTGTAGATTTTCTGCTCAGGTGTTCTGCTCTGAACACTAGCTGGGAGTAAGTCCATCACTATGGAAACTTTGTGGCATCTGCTCTGGTCTGGAGCTGAGGGCAGGACTTTCCTGGAGTCAGCAGCCCTCTGGGGCATTGGAAAGATGGCAGGAGGGGACAAGACAAATGCCAGATGGGGCAGCAGTATTTTGAGCACAGTGCACATCATTGTGGTATCTGCTACTCCATATATGCAGTGACAGAGCCCTGACAATATGTCCTCTGCCAAGGGCCCAGAACTGCCACCCTATTACCACTAGGCCCCTCAGAAAGGTGAGCAAGGCATCCTGAGCTGTGGGCAGAGCAGGTATCAGGAAGCTCTGGGTGAGGGGTCCAAGGCCCTTCTGAATTAATGCCAGAAGAAGACCAGTTCACCTGAGGTTGGCAGCTGCATTCTGCTTCTGTGTCGATGTCCCCAGGTACTGCCCCTGACAGGGTGCCCACTCTTTTCACTAACTGTCTGAGCTTCGGTCTCCCACTCTAGGAGGGATGTAGATGGGGAGTGACAGACTCCCCGCCACAATGACTTCCTCAGGAGAGAAGAGAAAAAGGGCTCAGCCCTAGTAGGATTGATTCTGGGAGGCCTCAAAGCTACAGGTAGGCCCCTAAGTCTATTCTGCCTAACAAGTCCAGCGCTATATGCACAGGCTCCTACCTCAACCCCTCCCAGGGATGTAGCTCTGGGTTTTGTCTAGTTCTTGCACAAGCACTGCCTTCCCAACCTACATACAAGTCCACCTTTGCTCCTAGGGTGAAGGAACGGGTATGTGGCTGTAGGTGTGGCATGTGGAGAGCTATACCTGTGCCGTGTCTCACAGCAGAGAGGAGGAGGGCAGGAAGGGGCACAGGAAGGTCCCTGGGCTTTGGGACTAGCCTGGACATATCTACCTTCTGAAAGTTGTGCCATGAGCTTCACCCTGGATCCGAGACTAGCTGATTTTAGGAGAGACTGTGGGGTGGAAATCAGGGCTCACCCGAACCTGCTGTCCTACCTGTGACAAACATGGCTGCTGTGATTTGGTGTGAAACACTTCTCTCTGGATAAGCCCCACAAATGACAGCCTGAGCCCCATCTTGGATGAGAAGGCAGGGGATGAGGTGAAGTTTCAGGCATGAGAGACATGGGAAGGCGAGGCCCTGGCTACCAGTGGGACAGAGGACCAAGAATGCTGCGGTGGACTGGGCTACATTGTGAAGGTCCAGGAATCCACATTGCCTGAACCTCTTTGCTAGCAGATGGTGGAGTTCCAGGTTACATTGTGGAATCTTCATGGTACTGGGGGATCATGGGGGCCTCTGTTCCCGCAACCAATGACTTCCCAACTATGTAGCTGTCAGGAGTGCTCCTATACCGTCCTTGAGCTCTGGTCATCACCATGTGAACTCCCTCACCAGATATGAGCAGGCACACAGACCAGTGGCCTTTTGCCTGATGCACACAGAAAGGGCAAATCTCATTATGGTTCCTCTGGGCTTGTGAAGAATCCTCTTTGTGTGGCCCATGGACTGATGACTTGCATTCTCTGGCTGGGGCAATAGTAGCAGGAGCGAGCTTTCCCCATCTTTGTGGCCCTGAAGGGTCAGCTCTAGCCAGAGGCATCAGAGCGTGGCATGGAAATAAGGACACCTACAATTGTCATAAAAAGAATAGGAATACCAAATGCACTTGAGACTCTGAGGCCCACAGGTGGACAGGGTAAGTGTGTAGGGTTGAACCCAATCCTCCAGGGACACTACAGGAACAGTTTTGGACTAAGTCTTTCTCACTGTGGTAGTAGCTGCCATCATACCCACGGTGATTTGCAGCCATGAACAATCTACCCAGCATCCCTGATCTTTTATGTGCAGTGGGCGGAAGCTTCCTACAGGTGGGGCTGGAGTCTGGACTTCAGGTTGAGTTTTATGCATGGCTTGTGACACTGTGAGCCCCATCCACTGCTATAATAACCACTGTGTCTCATGCCCAAACAAATTCCCCTGCTACCTACTGCACTGCATAAAGGCCCCTTTCCAACCACGTCCCTTGGGACTGGGTTGGTGAACTGTGGCCTTCAGCTTCTGAGAAGTTTTAGCAGGACTAAGGGGAGTGTTGGTAATCTTTGGTCATGATTTGTATCACGTGGTACAGGGGGCTGCCTTTAGTCCAAGAATACAAGCTGCCTCTCTCCTGTGGAGAAATGAGACTGGGAGCTTGCTTAAACTGCAAAGCTTCATCCTCTTCATGGGACTGCCTATGGGAGGTAGTTTCTGGCTGACTGGTTGTCACTGTGTGAACTATACCCCAGGTTCACAGTGATACAGACATCAACAAAAACCTTCTTTCCAGTGGTGCCTCCATGTTGGTGGGCTCAGAATCCTTTTTCAACTTGACTGGCCACAGGGTGGTTACCCCAAACTCTGGTCCATTTCTCCTAAGCTCTAAAAATTCCCAGTCTCTGGATTGTCTGCTCAATCGAGTCTGTTTATGAGTGTGCACAGGTCTCTCCAGAAGCCACTCCCTCCCTTGCAGTATTGGAACTGAGCTGCTCGTGAACCTTGTCGACGCCTTCCTGCCAGTGCAGGGGAGACAGTGTAGATGACCTGTGGTAGGTGAGAACTGGGCAGCAAGCGAGGTGAACTCTGGGTACCGTGGTCTGCCAAAGTAGGACAAGAGAATTAGACCAGCCCTGGAGTGTGGGTGTGTTCGCTTGGCGAGCCTGTCAGAATCAGTCCTGATGCTGTGCAGCTACATACCCACTGTCCTGCTATTCTTTCTGTCTCTGCCCTGAAGACCTGCAAGCACTAGGGTCAGAACTCTACACCAACTTCCTCCACCCTCCCCAAGAACAGAAGGCTGAGTCAGCCCACATAGGACACAGCAAAACAGGGCTTTGAGCTGTGAGAACATCAAGATGGGTCAATATGGGTGATGATAGGTTTTCTGCTTAGGTCTCCTGCTCTGAACCCTGGCGAGGATAAGTCCCTCACCCGTGCAGGTCCTTGGCATCTGCTTATTATGGAAATAAGGGCAGAGTCATCCAGGAGTCATCAGCCCTCTGAGACTTTGGGGAATTGGCAGGGGTGCCAAGGACAATGTCAGATGGGGCAAGGGTATTTTGAGCACAAAGCACATCACTATGGTAGCTGCTCCATATACACAGTGACAGAAATCCTAACAATATGTCCTGTTGCTGTGGCCCAGGGCTGCTATCCTATTCTCACTGGGTTCCTCAGAAGGGTGAGCCAGGGGCCCAGAGCCATGGGTGGAACTGGGAGAAGGAAGTCCTCAGTGTAGGTCCCAAGGCCTTACTTCATTAATTCCAGCAAAGGATTGGTTCACCTGAGCTTGGCAGCTGCATCCTACCAGTGTTGGCATTCCCAAGCACTACCATGGGCAGGGTGCTCACTCTCTTCACTAACTTTCTGAGCTTCAGCCTCCCACTCTCGGAGGGATATGGATTGGGGGAGGCAGACTCCCTGCCTCAACGACTTCCTTAGCAGAGGAGAAGAGAGGAGAGGAAGGATCTCGCCCCCAGCAGGATTGCTTCTTGGAGGCCTCCGAGCTCCACATGGGCCTCTTGGAATGTTCTGTTCATCAGGTCTCGGGCTATGTGCACAGAATCCTGCCCAGCTTCACACCTCAACCCCTTCCAGGTCTGTGGCTTTGGGTTTCATCCTATTCTCCTACCAGCACTGCCTTTCCAGCCTACACACAAGTCTGTCTCTGCTTCTGTGCCAGGCAGAACGGTGGGTCTTTTATGGGGCTTGAGCACCTTGCTGTGGTGCGATGGTCAACTCCACTTAGCCAGATGGCTGGCCTTAGCTGGGCCTTCACCTTGATGTGGTGCTATAGCGAGGCTTGTGGGGACACCTGGCAGGCAGTGATGCCACTTGGGTATGGCCATGCATCCAGAGATGGGATGGTAGCCTGGGATGCTCAGTCTTTTAGCGTCTACCCTTAAGAGGGCTATGAGGGGCTTGGGGCACTGGAGTTGACTTACAGGTGGACACCAAGTCTGTGCTCTTTTCATTGACTATGGCACTTTGGGAGGTTGGATGCTCTGGCTAGCCTGGAATCCCAAGGTGACAGGGTCTCTGTGACACATGGGCAAGTAGAGACACTGGTCAAACTCAGGGCTTCTGTTTGAGAGGAGTTACAGTCCAGGCAGAGGACATTTAGGTCCCAGCCAGTAGGAAGCCCAGGGGAGCCCAGCCTGCTTTGTGCAGCTATATATGCAGGTCCTGAGGTCAGACCATGGTCTCAGGGGTCCCAGGCTCAGATGGATCTTGGGCGGAGCACAGCTGGCTCTTGCTCCTGCTATGAGCTGCATCACTGTGGTAGCTATAAAAATATCTCCGTCCTCCTCTTCATAGAATAACTACAGGTTGACAAACCCTGACAATAACCCAGAAGGGTCTAGAGGTGAGGCTAAGGGTTAGGTTTCCTGGGACAGGAAGGGCCAAGTAGGTTTATGACAGGCTGTGAGTGAGATTTGCTTTTCTTGGGATCAGCAGCAGGCTGGCAGATGCTTCTGTCTCCATGATCTCTAGCATCTCTCTCATGCAGTGAGCTCAGCCTCTTAAGGTTCCAAAGCAGTTTCTAGCAGGGGATTCTTGTGGTCCAAGTGACCTCTCAATGGTTGTGAGAGGGGTGTGAATTTAATGAACACATCTTTGCCTTGGGGGAACCAGGTGGGGATGGCTGGAGTGGGAGTTCCTGGTGGTCGCTGAGTGGAGCTGCCTGAGCTCTGGACCTGAGAGTCATCCTGAGGTTTTGGGTGTCCCTGACACCGATTCCAGAAGGGTTGGCCATGTAAAGTACTAGGCTAAGTCCTGTCATTGTTGCTGGGCTCTGGGAAGCGGGGTGCAGAGGCAGAGGTCCAGTGGCGGTGGGATCCTTGTAACTGCCTCTGAGGCCCTCAAGGCTGGTGTGAGGATGCTGTGTGTGGCCTGAATATGATGGATGGAGGCAGTCAAAGTTTCTGGCCTCGGCTTTTCGTGGCATCTCAGATGTGGAGTCAGAGCATCTGGGTGCCGGGTGGTTTTTGCTGCTGAGTTCATCACTGTGGTAGTTACCGTAGTACCACAGTGAGGGAGACCTTCACAAAAAGCCCTGTCCATGCCAAACTTAGGTCTCAGGGACCTCAAATCCCCAACCTTCTATGGGTTATCATGAGCACAGGAGTCTAGCCCAATATTCTGGGTTTGTGTCTCCCCAGGAAAGGCCCTCAGAGATGTTCGTTTTGCACATGGCAGGGGCAGGTGGCAGGAAAGCCTGCCCCCACGGGCTGCATATGTATACCTGCTGAGCTCCCCAGAGAATAACGCTGGGAGTGGGAGCTGGTGCTAGACAGGCAGGGAGAGTGGCTAGACTTTGTCTTTCAGTGTGGGCTCCCTGTTGGGCTGTGCTGGGAAGCATGAAGAGTGATAAGACCCACAGGGAAAAATTTAGACTTACTTGAGCCCATGCTTTGTGTCTCTTAGAAAGAGCCTAAGAAAAGCAAGTGGGCACCAGAGCCTCAGCTTGTCAACAGCTTCAGTGAACCCAGATGACCACTGGTCCCTAACCTACCTGTTCCACCCACAAAAGCAGCTGCTATAGTTTCTTAAAGCCAGTGGTAGAGTGCATGCTGGGTCTGGACAGTGAGTGACATGGGTTGTTGGTGGTGTAGGCTGTGAGTAGTATGTAGTATGACTGTGGACAGTGTAAGTGCAGGGTGGGGTGCAGTCTTGGGTATGGAGCATTGGCTCTGCAGATGGCAGGCAGTACACATAGAGGCAAAACTAGGGAAGGGAAGCCTCCTGCTCAGGTTGCTCCTGCAGAGGTGGGGGGTCACAGTGCCTAGAAACGGAGGCACCAACTGACCCAGATGAGGCACCTATATACTGATCCACCTGAGGTGGGAGCTTGTGGAGCTGCCAATCTGGTGTGACCTCATCCTGGGAGGATACGGGACCTGGTTTGCCTGGAGTGAGATCTGACTGCCTTTGAGGTAAATTTGCCCTTCCTCATCATGATCCCCTTGGGGCCCTCATGCCACTGTGAGGGTTGGCTCGTGGCTGCTAGCTGTGTAACAACCACCCTATTATAATACCCTGTCAGAAGTCTGGGTATGTGTTCAGCAGTGGTCTATGGGGACATTGTGGTGGGGCCTCAGGGCTGGTTTTTTAACCAGGGCTATGATGCTGTGGTATATCAGCTATATCAGCTATAATAGTAATACCACAGTGACACAGACTCTGCCCAATTCCTACTCTAGAATGCAGCTGAGGAGGAGACCCAGGATGTGAGAGGCTGCTAGAGCATGATTGGCCAAGAGTAGTGCCCTGTGGGGGGTTAGAGGACACTTGAGTGGGTCTCTGGGGATACTCTGATGAGGATGAGTGTGTGCTATAGACATGATTTTCCTGCAAGTGGACTGAGGCTGCGCACCACCACCTCAGGGAGTGTTTGCTGCATTTGGAACCAGGTGCACTGGGCTCTCCGTTCAGGCTGAGAACTGCCCCCAGACAATGTGTGAGTTGCTCTGGGGCCTTTGACCTCCTAGGCTGCCTACCAAGGAAAGCAGAGCTGGGAGGGGGCTCGGGAGTCATTTCTGGGCCTGCTGATCTAGGACCCAGGATCCTGATGGTGCTCCTTGATGCATGTGCAGTATGAGAGGAGACACAGCCTCAGTCCTACTGGCTCTCACTGACCATGTCCCTGTGCCATGGCCTCAGGGTGCTGCTCTACATCCGGCTGAAACCAAACACGGCCTCCTTCCATATGTCCCACAGCACTCTGAGCCCACGAAGTGTCAGCACCTTGTGCCTGCCCAGCGTGGTCCCCATGGGTGCCCTTATGTACCATGCACAGTGGGTGTCTAGGTCCAGGGCCAGGCCTGATCTGGTGTGGCTCTCATCCTGGGAGGACATGGGTCCTGATTTGCCATGTGTCTCTCCAGGACTCAATTGCTATTTCTGGAATGTCTCCATGCTGGACCTCCTGGGTGTCCTCACTCTGTAGCTGGGGTGCTATGAAGGTCATCCTTTCATCAGGTTTCTTGGTATTTTTACCGTGTGGAAATATATTGCTTCATAATAAGGGTTGGTTCTGCCTGTTCTGTTTTCATGTCAGAGGGGCTTTACTGAAAGTGTTTTTTTTTTTTTTTTTTTTTTGGACTTGCTTTTTAAAAACTTCTTCAATGCAATATGTGAATAAATTCAGCTGTGTTCTCTCATGTGATGACACTATGTGCAGTTTGCTGCTTTGTGCAGTAGGACCCTATGCAAGTTCCCAGAGCTAAATGTGAAGGCCAACCTGACTGAGTAGAGTGTAAATTTCCTGCTTCTGCCTAGTCCCATAGGTGGGCTTCCTACAGAGCCAAGACCTTGTTCCTAGATAGGACCCTGCGAGAGCACTG
Source organism: Myocastor coypus (assembly GCA_004027025.1). Lineage (NCBI taxonomy): Eukaryota > Metazoa > Chordata > Mammalia > Rodentia > Myocastoridae > Myocastor > Myocastor coypus. The sequence goes on from PVJA010016724.1 coordinate 32,807, forward strand.
GGCCATCTCTGATATACTCAAGCTGCTTCCTGGCTGGGCTATGAGAGACCCCAGCTTCCCCTTTTCTGCTGTGACATAAGGTGGGATCAGGTGTACATTTCCCTGTGGGGTGATTTTGGGTCAAAGCTAGTGGATTTGCATGTCAATGGATAGTGCCAGCCCAACTTCTGATCCCGGTAGTAATCTCTTAGCTAAGACCAATGGTGATGTGATTGAGGGTGGAGCTTTTGGAAATGGGCTGTGTCACTGTGGGGACATAGTAACCACCACCAATATAGTAGTCTCACAGTGACACACACCACCACAAAAATCCCATCTCTGCTGAGGTTCCTGTGCCCACGCTGGCTTGCTCATGTCCAGCTATGTAGTAGGGATTCTGTGTTTCTGCTGGGTTTGTGGGTGAGTTGGGGTCCATTCTGATTCAGAACTCTGTAGGGGCCTCTTTGCTTCTTAGGAGAGCTCAGGAGTGCTTCTGGATATGGGAGGAGTTTTCACTGACCTCTGTCCTATGCCTGGTGCCCTGGTTTCCTAGGAGCAGCTGAGTAGAGCTTTTTTCTGACATTTCTGAGGGCTTGGACCTCTCCATGTGCCTATTGGTTGTCTCTTTCAGTTGGCCTTTCTCACAATTAGACCCTTGAGATTTCCCACAGCCTGACTCTGAGTGGCTCACCCTGGCATAGGACATTGTCTTCTTCCCTCTATGGTCCTTCTGGACTCAGGGCCACTTTTGTCCTGACCCTGCCTGAGGAACCTTTCAGCCACTGCTGGGACAACCTGGGAATTTTCTGAGCACAAGCTTACCTGAATTCCCAATTGTGTGCCTGAGGGCCAGGATTTGACTAGAGGGATGAAGGGACAGCAGAAGGCTCTCGTCTGGGTCTCCATCTCATATAGTGAAGGTCATGCTTGATGCGACCTTGAGGGCTGGTAATACTTCCTGCTTGGTGTTGGCCATCACTCCTGTCACTGCTAGGTTGGGTCCAAGTTTGTCGCGGGACTGTACTTTTCACAGTTTCTAGCTGTAGACTCAAATGACCTGGCAGCCTCTGAACTGCTATATGTGAAAACCCAAAAAGTGGCTGGGGAGCCACAGGAGATGTCTTAGTTCCTTTTCCGCTTGCTGAGATTAAATATCTGACACACCAAGTTAAAGGGGAGGAAGATTTATTCAATTCACGGTTTGTAAAGGTTTCAGTCTATAGTTGGTTGGCTCCAAGGTGGGGTGGTATGATAAACAGGCATTTATAGGAGAAGCAGTTTGTGCTGGGCAGAAGGCAGGAAAAAGCAAGCAAGAGACAAGCCTCTTTCTGTCCCTTTTATTGTATACAGACAACCAGGATTAGGGAGCTGCTAACTAATCAATGGACTGATTTAGCAATCTCCCACCCTTAATCCCAGCACTCTTAAGCACAGTATGGCACCGTGAATCAGTCACATACTCTAGATTTTCCACCTCCTAAAAAACCACTTCATGTTGCTTTGGGGAGACACCTAGACCTAAGACAAAACAGAGCATGAGCCTCTCGTTTGGTCTCTCCACAGTGCCCATGATAGGAGCACTTGTTTGAAGCTCTTAATTCCCAGCCTTGGTGTGGGGTTTGCAAAGGTCAACAAATAAGACTTTAATTGAAATATTAGACATAGATGTTTTTCAAGAGAGACTGAGGGAGTGAAAAATGGAGGTCTGCAGAGTCAGGCTGGTGGGCGATTGCCGGGTCTGCTCAGTTTCTGTTGTCAAAGATGACCATATTTGGGCTAATTTATGGGGATTCTAGGAGATGTACTCCCGGAAGATTGGGAACACAGGACTAGTTGATATGTGGGCCCTCATGCCACTGTGAGGGTTGAATAGTGGCTTCTAGCTTTGTAACAACCACCCTAATATAATGCCCTATTCAGAAACCTGGGCGTATGCTCAGCGATGGTCCATGGGGACATTGTGGTGGGGCTTCAGTGCTGGGTTTTTAACTGGTGCTATGATGCTGTGGTATAGCAGACATAACCTTCACAATAATACCACAGTGACACAGACCTTGCCCAAATCCTACTCTAGAATGCAGCTGAGCAGGAGACCCAGGATGTAAGAAGCTTCTAGAGAATGACTGGCAAGGGTAGTGCCCTGTGGGGGCTTAGAGAACACTTGGGTTGGCCTTTGGGGATACTCTGATGAGGGTGAGAGTGTGCTATGGACAGCTTCTTATTCAAATGGACTGGGGATGCCCACATCCACCTCAGGGAGTGTCTGCTCCACTTTGAACCAGGTGCACAAATGGCACCTGCCTTCTGATGTCTGGGCTCCTGGGATGTAAGAGGTGTAAGCATCTAGGAAGGGTGGAAGATGAAGTCACAACTGAGGCCTTTTCAGCAGATGTAGACAGAGCCAGAGTGGGAGATTACCTGGAGCTGGTAGTACTGACTCCATGTCCAGAGGAATTCAGGGGCCAGTAGAGTGGCAGCAACTTTCACCCGAGTCTTCATGTCTGTCCACACTCCTCAAAGGGCAGTGCTCTCTCTCCATGATGCAGTTCTCCCTCCCAGGTCCTTCTTATTTCCTCTGAGTGACTTGGCGTCTTCACAAGGGTGCACCCCATCCTCAGCCTGAGCTTGTTTCCAGTGCCCAGAGAGTGATGAGCTGTGCCCTATCTTTGTCCATCTGGGGGATATTTGCCTTTTCCTCATTAGCTTATGTAAGTGTCTGGGATCCTGACTGCATCAGTGCATTCTTTACATAGTCAATCAGTATTTTTATGCACTCACTATTTGCGTCTAAGGTTTGGTTGCTATGAAATGTAAATGAGCTTTAAAGTTTTGCCCTTGACTTTCACAGTTTAGGGTTTGGCATGAAGTCTGATCCACCTAGGACCCCTCTGTGGCTCTTCCCCAAGTTGGATGAAGCCTCGGTTTTTCTGGAAGCTGGCGTGGTATCACCGCTGTCTGCCTGGAAGTGAATTGCCTATGGCAGGGCTCTCAGAATTCTGTGTACTGGATTTCAGCAAATGAATGTGTCTTCCTTTCCATCACTACAATTGTGGCTGTCATGTTCCTGAGTAGCCGTGAGCTGTGAAAAGTTGCAGGTTACAAAGATGGTCCTTGTGCGCATTGTTATCCTTGTTATCAGGTTTGTTTTCTAGTATCATTGATGATTTTGGTATGTGAGGGCTGCATGATCACCCCGGAGGCCATCTCATCTGCCTTGTTGTGAGGGTGATCGATTACCTGATGATGGTAGTGAATGTTGTGGTGAAGACTATTTCAATTATGGTTCTTCTTTCTTCTTGAGGCTATTTGAAATTTTACTGATAGAAAGAAAAACTTCAGGTAGCCACCACTGTGTCACAATCTGTACCCGATGATTACCTTCTACGTTTGGTCTATCCTTCCCTAATACAGGAATTGCATTTTGGCTGGACATCATTAGAACATCATGGTAACCTGTGCGACCAGATACCCGGGCAGATGCAGAGCTACAAGAGGGCAGGGTATTATTTGAGGGACGCTGTTATATGTAAGGAACAGAAGTGCTTTTAGAAGAGCTCCACAGATCCCTGGCTGGAAGTGGTATCACTTATCAGACGGCAGGAAGGAGGACATCACGACATCACTTCTAGTTTGGAGCAAGAGAGCTTGCATATGTTCATGGAGCAGGGAGGGGCAGCTTCAGTGACACACTTCCTGAAACTAGGGCCACCACTGCGCAGCTCCTTCAGCTGTGAGCTCAACAGCATGCAAACTATTATGAAGTTAGCACCCTCCCAATTCAATCACTTCTCCGGGAAACTCTTAATCAAGTTGATGATCAAGATTCCTGCCATACACTGCCTGAGGCTGTCCCCGTGGCAACACACCCTGGGCACATCAAAGAGATCTTGGTCACATCCCCAGGCTCTTTCAAGAAAGTGTTGGATGGCATAGGGAAACTTTTTGTACCTCATGTCATTCGCTCCTGTGTAATACTGGAATCATCGACATTGTAGTATTTTCTGAGTTGATCTAGCACAGACAACGTTGCAGGGTAGAGCCACCATGCGGCCCAAGGGTGTATGGAAATTTCTGGGTTTCTACCTATATCTTCGTAGGAGATGCCACGCAGAGCACAAATGCTTTATTTTCTTTCTTTCTTTCTTTCTTTCTTTCTTTCTTTCTTTCTTTCTTTCTTTCTTTCTTTCTCTTCAACTTGCTTGCTTTGGATTAGTATATGTTTGGGCCCATAATAAATACACTCATATTTAGAAATACGTATGTATACAAATTGCATCTTGTTTACTTTTATTCCCTTTTTTCCTGCCTTTCTTGATCTTTTGCCAGATCCCCTTCCTATCTCCACAGAGTCTAAACTGCCATTTCCACTGTATCTCTTTTATTTTGTCCTTTAAATCATTTATATTCTGGATCTCTCTCAGACAAAATACCCCCCCAGGCGTGTGTCATCGGTTCTGCATTCATACTGTAAAAGAGCATGTCCCACTTAAAGCTTCCTTCCATGCATGCTTGCTTGTGTGATCTGTGCTGAATGCTATCACTGTGTGGAAGACCATTTGCAATTCATAGAACTCGGGACAAGATGCACAGCACTGCTGTCCTTTTTTTTCTCTCTCCCCACCAACTCCTGCCAAGTAGGCCAGCAGTGGCTGGACGCAAAGCGCTATCAAGCTGTATTCTACACACACACACACACACACACACACACACACACACACACACACACACCACAGAGACACACAGTGACTGCGTTTACCTTGATTTTGTGGGTTAGCTTAAGGGTTGCACGCCACACCCTCAAAGCTGTTCTGTGGAGGGAGATGGAGAGCTCTATGCATCTCAGGTGTTCTTTCTCTGCATGTACGGAAAGTTGAGTGTATAAATAATGACACACACTTTGTATGAGGTACCAGCCACTGATCATGGCCTGAGTTCTTTATTTTTATTTCTGTGAAAGAGTAGCACCATCACAAAACATTTACTTTTGGACGCTCTGTGTCCGCTCAACATCACATAGCCAAATATTGGCAGGGGTTGGGGATGATCCTGGCACCAAAGGCCATTCTACCAACCAGTGTGTGATGTGACTTGTATGGCATGGGTCTCCCTGGTGTTGGACTTTTGGTTTCCCTAGAATGGGCTTTCATTTCAATTTACAGTGCTATGAATTGAAAATGATTTATTGTTTTGCACAAACAACAACAACAAAAACAGTCTAGCTAGCTATTGAAATGCAAGTATGAAATCTGAAGATTGGGACTTCCTTTCTCTAGCCCTCTGTAGCCCCTTATATGTGAGCTGGCTACGGGGTTGCAGTCATTTCAAGTGACTGGCTCCAGCATCACCAAGGCCACTCATGACTCTCCAGTATCACCACTAGCAACAATTCATGCTGGTTTGTGGGCTAAACTGGCATACAAAGGTCTGGAGCCCCAGGACCCCTGTACTCTTTTCCCTAATACAACTATTGCCTGCAGCTACAAGGCAGAGTGGCATGCCACAGGGGCAACAGTTCTAGGTGCATAAGACAGAAAAATCAGCAAGAGCAAAAGGGGTAGAGAAAGCCTCTTTTCCTCCCTTACGCTGTATGCCAGCTATCTGCCCATGCGATCTCTATACCCTTCCCATACCGTCCTCTTACCACAGCTCAGGATGTTTACAAAGTAAGATCCCTAGTCTGCTGCTGAGTTAACCTTCTAAACTTCCCAAAATGACACAATTACAACTGTTACACGTGATATGTCTTAAAGAAATCATTCTCCAGTATAATACTGCCTCTGGTTCTGGAGCTAGACTGTTGAGCTCAGTGTGTCTTGTAAGTTCCTCCTGGTGCCAAGAGCCACGTCAGGATCTTAGTGCCCATTACTTGCCCCAAGTGCCTTCTGCTGGTGCTGAGTGCCTCTGCATGGAGATTTTCATCACACTGATACCTCCTGTGTCTCTCCCACAGAAAGACAGTGTTGTGTCTGTGGCTCCCAGACTGCTCACGTGCAGAAAAAAAAGGCAAAGCAGATAGGCATTGCTTTTGGCATCATCTTTGGGGATGGTGAAGCTACTTTTCACAGGAGTAGCCTATTCTGTTGGGTAATTATCATCTTTGTTTCTAATGTAACCAACCCAGCTCATGTAGTAAGCATTAAAGGTAAATCCAGAGGCTGAGCAGGTGAGTTTGAGGGACCCCCACAGGCTGCACCAAGACTCCCCTAGATTGTACCAGCTGCAGAAAAAGCAATGCTCTGGAAGAATCATACATAAGCAAAGACAGGTGCACACAATACATCCTACTTCTTAAAATGACTTTTGTAAATGGTCAGTGATAAATCTGAAATTGTTTCTTTTTTTCCTCATATATGGAGGTGCTGGACTCTTCCCAAGCACACCAGTACATCCTGCCTTGTCTTGTGAGCATGGGGAAGCTTCATTTGCACTGCTCCGGGTGTGCACTTGGGAGCTTATCTCATGCTGATCCTTCATGTCACATAAGTGACCATGGTAGAGAGGCCCATCCTGGCTACCCCACTTTTCTTTACAGCAAGGCCAGGACAGTCTGCACCTATTCCCCCTGGAGTAATACTTAGGAACTGAAATTACTGTAGGCTATGGGCTTTGTTGAGGAGGACCCCACAGTTGCCACGGTTGGGATGCTTCTTCTCTGTGGTCCTTCATTCCTGAAAACAGCTGACCGTTCTGAAATGGGAAAAGGAATTTACAAAGGAAACGCATTTTGTCCTTGAGTTTCAAAGCCTTCCTTATTTTTCCTAGCGAGGACTTACACAAAACTCTAACATCTGAGCTCATAAGAATGGCAATACTGCAGTGGCTCAGGAATCTCTGTCTTACTGAACTTGTTGGCTGAAGTTCAAAATTTCATTTAACTTAACCAGTTAGTGTGTAAACATTTTCTTTTCTGCAGTCTATCCGTTTGTGATTTCATTCATTTTTTTTTTAAATAAAAGGAAGTATCATGCCTCTTGAGAACAAAAGCTCCACGGAGTTAAGGTGTTGATCAGCCCTGCAGCCAAGGAGTCCTGGGATTCTCCATTCTGCTCAGGCGCCCCCTGTTGGCCAAGAGCTCCTCCAGTGGAATTCTTCTGAAGAGCCCTAGTCAGAAAGACTGTTCTTTCTGTGGGCTTCGCTTTGAGCAAAAGTTCTATTTCCACCAGTCTCTCTGTCCACAGAGAACCAGGCCCACTATCTGGACTGTGTACATGGGGAACTCTTCTACCCGAGTCTCGTAGAATGGGCATGATAACCTTTTACAGAGAACAGATGTTGCAGATATTCTGTAACCAAATAAAATGCTATTTGCATAGACATTAATCCTCCTTACCGGTGAGTTAAATGTGCCTATCTCCTCTCTCCTCTAAAGGGCTGACTGCGAAGTTTTTTTTTTTTTTTTTTGTCTTTTTGAGACAGGGTCTCGCTATGCAGTTGAGGCTGGCCTTGAGCTCACTTTTGTAGCCCAGGCTGGTGTTGAACTTGCACCAATCCTCCTGCCTCAGCCTCCCGAGTGCTGGGATTACAGGCATGAGCCACCACGCCCGGCAATGCAAAGTTTTTGACAGAGTCCAAAACTGTTTATTTCCAATAATTAGTGCACTAAGAGCTTCTGCTCACTAATAAACGTAATACTTTGCCAACCTCTGAACTTGCCTTTTGTTTTAATGCATATTCTGTGCACAGAAAGCAAACTCAACCCATTTCCTCTAGGGGCAGGGATCTGTAGACAGCAAAATAAATTAACGATCTCATTAAATCTTCTGCCTATCCATGACCAAAAGGAGTTAAATAAACTTTACTGGAGAAATTTCTCTGGAAAGCAGATTTGGAATAGGAAAGAGAGAAAGAAACAAATGAGAGAGAGAGAGAGAGAGAGAGAGAGAGAGAGAGAGAGAGAGAGAGAGAGAGAGAGAGACAGAGACAGACAGAGACAGAGAGAAAGAGACAGAGAGACAGAGACAGAAACAGAGAAAGACAGAAAGAGAGAGAGACAGAGGACAGAGAGACAGAGATAGAGACAGAGAGACAGAGAGAGATACAGAGAGAGACTGAGAGTCAGAAAGACACATAGAGACAGAAAAAGAAAATAGATGTCAGTGCGATAGATATTCACACACACACCCTTACTAACTTTAAGTTAACCATGGATGAAGCCATTTTTAAACTTACTGCTCACACAAGAAGATCTCGCTAAAGACAAATAAACAAACAATGGAAGCTATACATAGATCCCTAGAAGAGATTATTTCAGCAGTGATTCTAGAAGCCCAAATGGCTTCAGTGAGTTCAAGCAATGGCTGAGGTTCATCCAGACGGCTGACAATGACAACAGTTCTACAAAGCACTGTATATGGTTTCAAAGTAGATCCTGGGAGATTTCACTGACCTTGGGACATACAAAAGTTACATGTCCTGTTATACAGGCTTCACTTAAACTTGCCCTTAGCCACCCAACAGAAAAGTTTAACCATAAGGAATAAAAAGTAAAGCTAGATTAGTATGCTGAGCTGTGAATGGCTTCAATCAACAACTGTGGACACTGCCAGTTTTGACAGTAACACACTACAGTTATGGCATATTGGAGTATACATACAACTACCTTCTCTTAGTTCAATGAGAAGAAATTTTTGTATCAATAATGATTAGAAAAATTATCATGTCTGCATCCTGTGCTCCAAATAACTACTATGAGAACAACAATATGTATTGTATCAATTGTTGGGGATGTACTACTAATGAGTTTTGAAACAGTCACATTGTTATTTCTTATTAAAAGTAATTTAAAAAATCTACACAAAATCTACACACATAAGTTCTAGATAGAGGGAAATATCTCTGAATCCCTATGAAAAGAGGCCAAGAACAAGGGCTTGTAACTCCTCCATCTTTCTAGAACCTTTTTTCTTGATTCTTATCAGAGTAGCTGTATATTTTATCCTTTTCTTCAGAAAAGGCTAAACTGTACCAGAAAAATTGCTATTTTTTAAAGAAAACTTTGTTCTTTGTAAACTGCATAGCTCTGTAACTGTTTCACAGCTTTGTGAGTTTTTTTTAGCTCTGTAACCATGGAAGCATAACTGAACATACAAAATGCCTGATTGTACCACTGTACCAAGCTTCATACACTGATGGCCATTGTTCTACCCATGTCACTGATTATCTCGCCCTCAGCTAATCAGAAGAACCGCCAGGTTGTTCTGCCTCACCTTTGCACCACTTTTGTACTTCCCGATTGTGCATCATGTAAAAGCCCTGGACACACTTCAGATTCAGGATTGAAATTTCAGGAATGATCCTGATCAGTGCCTGGCAATGTAAATAAACCTACTTCCAAATTCTGGATGCTGTGCTGGTGTGTTTGCTTGCCGTTGCACTTCCTTTCCAATAAAGTCTTCCTTTCTACACTTGTTTCCTTCAGTCCTTTACTGGGGAGGAGTTCAGGATTCTATGAGCTGCTCAGACAGCAGAACAGCAGTGCACATCCCTCAGACATGACATCACTGATTCCATGGCCAGGTACCCAAAAGGAAGGGTGCTGCACAGATTCAGTACTCAGATCTACAGTCTTCGGCCACAGATTAGTTGATGGATGGTGTGGTAATATAAAAGAAAGTGGTGTTGTACTGCCTCCTTGTGGATTTTGTTTTGGGTCTCTTTCCCATCAATTAGAAACTCTCAAGCTGATATTACAGCACAGGTTCTCTTATATCCTGGGTCTTTATTGACTTTGAAGGGCTAGGGCCAAAATATTCGCTATCCTTATAGCCCTTCTTTTTCTCCAATTTTCGGTCTGTTAACTTACATTCTTAACCCTCCAGCAGAAAAGCTTTGTGATACTATTACTCTATAACATAGGTACTGGGCTTATCATCACTGGCTTTCTGAGTATCAAATATCTTTGACTTAGCTTGTAAATGATATTTTCTGACCATCAGAGGTGTCCCAAATTTCCTGGTCAAGGAGATTAGGGGACCTCAGAGGAAAGGGATGAATGAACTGCAGTGCGTCTAAGGAGAGTCACCCAGAGAAAAACATTCTCTCAGGCTTTCACAGAAAGCAAAATGGCCCAGCAATGGCCGTGACTCGTCCCGAAGGCTGACACTAACAACAGTTCTACAAAGTACTGTCTATGGTCTCAAACTTAATCCTGAGGGGATTTGACCCTGGAAG